>APFE031152288.1:56409-119235 GCA_000404065.3 Pinus taeda
ACTGGATCCCAAAACCGGGACTACCAGCTTGATTTTTCATTATATTCCTTTCAATATTACAATACATATTTATACATTCCGAAGCATCCAATACCATGGACCGAAAACCATAGGTAGGTTCGCCCAACCTAATATAGGGTTCAAAAAAAAAAAATTCCTGAGGCGCTGCCCCGGACCCCGTTAAGGGGGGCTACCCTCCCCCCTCAAACCCCCCAGACAAAGGGGCCTGCCGCCCCTCCCCATAACCCCCTGGTTCACTACGTAGGTTAGTCGTGGAAAGAATATAACACAACCCAACACATAGGATAAATTCAGGGGTACAAATAGTCATAGGGAGGGTCCGAGTGAGAAACCAGAAGTTTAGGAACATATAATCTTAGGGGATAGGGTATAAATAATTCGAGTCATTAATTTATAGCTTTGTCTCTTCCATAAGGAAAGCCCCATTTGCTTTTGAATTAACATCCATGTTGTTGATTCTGAGGAAATGGAAGAACCTTTTGGAATCAAAGGATGTAATGAGATCTCTAATTATTTAAAGAACCAGGGCAAGGGAATTTTCCTTTGGGTTGCCTTCCTTCATGAGATAGTGGATTATAACTAGTGAATCTCCAATAATAGTAATATCTTGGATGCCTTTGTTTTTAGAATTGCGAAGTCCTTGAAGGAGACCATACATCTCATCTTGGTTATTGGCTATCCTTTCCAGACCCTATGCATAATTGATTTTTGTTATTGCATTAGGATTGAGTAATATCCCTCCCCTCCTACCACCCCTAAGTATCTTTGTAATTTTAAATGTATCATGGTTAGGGTATATTAATGATATATATAAATAATTATCAATAAATAGAATAATAAATAAACATAATTATATGTTCATCCTAACCATATGACATGTAGATATATTACAATGACACACTACTAGGTTAAGTATGTAAAATTTATGGAATAAAATGTGTGTGTGATTTGATATAATTGATGGCTTGTTGGGGTCAAACCCAAGTTCAGAAGTGATTTAGCCGAACAGATCCCAAAACTATCGACCCTTTCGGCAATAGTCCACGGTGCATGGACTGAGGTCTCACTTGAGGTAGTATGGGAGGGTGTTGGAACCAGGTTTCTGCACCATAGGGATGTATTGATGACGTCTAAGAATTTTTGGACTGAATCCGCATGCTTGCGCTACTCTACACAGTTGTCTGTCCTTCGAACTTGTGCAATTGCTTTCGCACAGCTCTGTAAAGAGCGCGAAGAGGTGCTATCTAGATCCTTTATCTTTACTTTGCTATTATTATAGATCTTGACTTAATTGTATGTACCCAATATTCTCATTAACCATTCAACATTCGTAACAAGTGCTTGCAATCATAAAACTGAAAAGAGATGCATAAATATAATAGAAGCATAAACACACAATATTTCAAAATCAAATTATCTTTTATTAATTCTTTGTTCAAGTAAAATCCCAACTAAACCCTATGCACTTAGCTATAGGGGTACGTGCATACAACTATGGACTCTACCAGGCCTTTGCGCACACAGCTGCAGAGCATATTCCTACTACTACAACCCAAGACTTGGATTTATAGACTCAGAGTTAATATCTCATCCCAAAACACATCTCTGAACTAAGACTTGAGACCTCTCTTACACTTAGAGCCTCGCTCTATTTATACAATTCCATGTTCTGTGAACCATGGGTAGGCTGACATACCATACATTACACTAGATTATTTTAGGGTGGACAACCCTAGACTCTCATGCTCCGCGCCCGAATTTCATGGGGTCTTTACATTACTCTTTACCAAAATTCGGGCTTTAAGCCCCAAAAACCCTCTATGGGGGATCCACTGCCCAATAGGTCCTCAATAGAATCATTGTGACTCATCCTCGAGTCACTCTGTTAGTGTGGCGATATTTGCGTGAAGTCCCTGCAGCAAGTCTCGTGCAGCTTGGGTGTTTGCAGCACACTGTTCTGCCACCTATTGTACTTGTTGCACGCGTATATCTGAACTTTCGTGTGTTGAGTCACATTCATGTCCAACCATGTATAGTTCCTACATTTGTGCCAGCTTCCCTTCAATGGTAGTTGTGATTGTGAATGCTTCATCTATCCATGGCTGGATGTGCGCTTTAAATAGGTCTTCCTTTTAGTGTGTGGCGTCTAATTGGTCCTTCAGTTCCCTTGCCTACTGTAGTCTGGCGAGTCATTGAGTAAGGGCAACCGTCTGCACGGTGCCTCAGACACTGTCGTACTCCTGCTGCAACTCGTGCACCTCTATATCTATGTGTTGTAGGTTTGAGTCTTCCTGCAGATGTGTAAGTATGGTGAGGGCTTGCTCCAACATCCCGGTGCATCCTTGTGTCGTCTGACCAATCTGTTCCAACCCCATCTGGAGAGCGCAAGCATGCTGCTCTTTGACTTCTGAGGGTGTGGAGGGTTGCGCCTTCAACCACAGCTCAATGATTTGCAGGTTCAACTCCAACTAAACCTTTGCCATTTCCTCCCAGGCCTCGCGGACTCCGGCCGCCAATATATGGATCCGCTGTGTTATTGATAGTTCTACCTGTATGACCAACTCTGGAACGCTCCTGCATGCATCCTCTATAGCCTACTCCAATCCGCTAGCCTATACAACCAACGCATCCCTCTAGATGTTATGCTGGTCCATGTTGATTTTCTGCTCATGCAGGACCTGGATCGCTCAACCTTCCCGGGCGCAGAGTTCAGTGATGACCCCATCCTACAGCTGGTATAGTATCTCGCGTGGCAGGGTGGCCAAGTTCAAGCCGACGACTCTTATGCTACTCATCGCTGCTTGGTCATCCTCATTTGCTAATTCTAGCGCGCCTTCGGGCAATATGAAGGTGTTACTTATATGGGTGCGTAGTGCTTGTTCAGCCTCAGTGGTTCCTACTCTGACATACTGATCCATTGTACCTATTTGGGGGTGTTGTAGCTGTAAACCTTGTAGCTACATGTTGAGCACCCCCAACACAGTGTTCTGCTCCAACCACAATCCTTGGAGCACATCCTCCACAACATCGTGAATCGTTTTATTGATATCCACTAGATCGCCTGAGTTGTGTTGATGTTGCACTGGGGTTCACGTGGTCCTCCTCCCTATCCACTTCCCTGGTCTGCTACTCCAAGGAAATCTCCTGGCCTTCCTCGGCCTCTCTAGTTGGCGCAGTTGTGGTTTCTGCCATCTGTGTCGCTTCTTATTCCTGGCATTTCCTCTCATCCAGTTGTACGAGATGCAGCTTGGTGTCCTTTTGTTGTCAAGCTGCGACCTTTTCCATTTTTGCCAAATCTGGAGCGCGCCACTCTAGAGGCCATGACTCCATCACTGCAAAGATCGCATCGCCCGTTGCAATGAACAAAAGCTTCTCCCATTTTCGTACTAGATCTTTACGCGCCCAGATATATAGGTTATGCATATCCACTTTGAATTATGTCGCACTTTCCAAGCTGTTATGAACTGTAGGGGATAAGCGGAACCTGCGGTTGATCCATGTTTGGATGCTCGCCTCCATGAACACCCAGAACACCTTTATCTCGTGAATCCTGTTCGCATCTTTCGTAGCCCTCAGTAGTGTGAAACTGGCTATCCACCGGAAGCTCCCCTACAAGCTCCCCTACAACCAATAGAATGGATAAGGGCAACCATAAATAGTGCAATGTCTTACCCTACTTGTGGGCCTCCCTGCTATTTGTCAAGAATTCATCACGAGGAACTGCGCCTAGTTGAACTGGATCCCCTTTGTGCATTGCGCTGCCAACACGACCATAGATGTTGGTACTTTGTCGGTGTGAAATTTCCTCATTAGCTTGTTGACCAGAAATTGGGTGGCTATGCACACCCCTTAGTCTTTAATACTTGCTATTACGTACCCCTGCTTTCTCTTTTCTAGCTTATACTTGGCCTTCATGGCTTCTGCGAGAGCCAAGTCGCTGCTTTTTCCTGCTATGGTTGCAGGGTCATTTCCTTTGACTGGCAGTCAGGAAATTTGGTGAATCAGATTGGCTGTGATGGGAATCAGCTCCTCCAACTAGAGATACCGATCATGCACCAGGCACAACAGTTGCCTGATGAAAAAAATGGTGATGGGCGCATGGTGGTACTGGGGTATCCATCGCAAATGGAGTAGCCCAGCCTTCTTCACACCGCGCAACCATTTCTTCTTTATTAACTTCTCCACGGCCAATTGTGGGAATTTCTCGCTGTCCATGAGGTCCCAATCTTCAAACTTCATAGTCGGTACCCATCCCTACGGTGGACCTTCAAACCTTAGATCATCGGGGAGGAGCGGGATCTGGAGCGCACTCTTTGTGGCCTCCCGGTCCTTCGGTACTTTGGCTTTTCCCTTCCACGGGGGAATGTAAGGAGGTAATTTCATCACAGAATTCTTTTGGAAGAATTCCTTTGCATCGTCATCTTGTGCCTCAATTTTGGCGATCAGGGCTTGCAAGTCTTCCTCCTCCTCCTTTATTTCTAGGGTGACGACTTTTCCCTTCTCTGCCATTGACAATTTGCCAAACTGTGGGTTTCTTGGGGATACAAGGACTGGCCCCATCGGTTGCATATTTTTCTATGGCTGTGGTGTGCATGGTGATTTTGGAACTTCGGCTACAATTGTTGCCTCTCCAGGCTCCTCATGGGCCATATCGGGCTCTGTGGTAACTTCGGCGAATCGCACTCTTGTTCTAGCAGATGTCATTGTGTCTACACATAAGGATGGTAAGAGTACATGATGCTCAATGCCTTGTGCTTCCTCAATTCTCAAACAACCAAGTGTTTCCTTGGAGCTGGCTCTGGGGTTTTTATAGCATCATTTGAATTTGAATTTGACCCTTCCCTCCACTTCTACATCATTAATTCCTTCTTGGTGGCAGATTGTCCCAAATCTTGTTCTTAATTCGTGTCTTAATTGCTCGTCGCCCGCTCATTTTTGCCTTAAATTTGACCTCTTGTCATGAACAGTGACACCAACGGTCACCTCCCAACCTACCCCCATAGCAACACAGCCCCCTATGCGTGGTCGCAACCTTTGTGACATACCGATCCTGCATGCAACCTCCTTGTCATGCAGCTCCCATACAGACTCTTTTATAGTCCCACGGTCTCTTTCAATTGCTTGGAGCACTGAGACTATGCTTCCTATAGATAGTCAGGTGGTTGCACCACCGGTGCAAGGCTTCAAATCACCTTCCAACTCGATCCACAAGCCCTCCTTAATTACCCTTGCGCTAATCAATGCCTCGCGTTATTCCTCATGCGATGCACTCCCCTGTTTACTTTGTCTAGTAAGGTGCGGTTGCAACCATGGTGGCAAGGTCATAACTTCTTCTACTGCAGTAGTATTGCTGACTATTCCTTGTTTCATCATGCTTAGTTTCTCGGCGCAACATGCTTGCATGACTTCAGTTTCCAGTTTGTTGATTTCTTCGTCCAATATCATACTTTTCTTTCTCAACTGTAACCAATCATCGTTGAGTTTGCGAAGTTTCATGTTCCCTCACCAAATGGCTTCCTGTAACTGCATAATTCCTTTACCTGGGTCTTCGCGGATTATCCCAACTATGGGGGATGTTTTATGGGAATTCTTCTATGCTCTTATGGTTTCGTCTCTTCTCATCAGTGGTGGGATCACTTCCGCGCTCCGATTTTTGCTTATGGCCCTATAAGCCCATCGAACTGCTGGTACGTGCAAGTCCCAATCAGTTCGTCTCACCTAGAAAACTCTGTTCATGATGCGCATATATTTTTGAATGCTTTGATGTGGGATATTTGTGGTGTGCATTGCTTTTCCTGCTGCCATGTCTTGTTCTGATTTTCAATCCTTAGTTTGGGATGTGCTTGCACAACACACGTCTGCACCCATCAACACAGGTGGGTGTGCAAGCTGCTTTTCCTAGCTACCTGGCTCTCGTTCAAGGCTGGAGACTTCCAAACCATAAGCGCATCCGTATTCTACATTCACGCTAGTTACCCGTGGTCTCTTAACCTATACTCCACCATCACGCGGGTGTTGCACACAATGCCCATTTCAGCGCACCATACCGCTGCTATTCCGGTAATGTACTTTCGAATCTGTCTAAGAATTCATCCACCACTGTTACCCCATCATATGTTGGTAGTTCCCTTGCTTCAGTCATCACGCACATCAGTGATCTAACCATCATGTTGCAATTTAGCATTGTCACTTCGTGTAACTGGTTCTGCCAGTGTTCTACTTCTTCATCTACATCTGAAGTACAGGAATTGTTGCACTCCCATGAGAATCTCCCATTTGTATTTGGGTTCACTAGATCCTGGTCTTGCGCTGTTATCTGGTAAATACAATCTAGCTCGTCATTTCTTTCATCGTCGTGCACTGGTTCAGTGTAGCGCGTTCCTTTGGCTGGACCTAATGGAACTACTACGTGTAGGGAATTTTTCTCGAATATCATCTTCCACTTCTTCAGGTTGATGACTCCATTCATATCAGTTGCCCAATCTATTCCTAGCAATGTGGGATAAGGATTGTTGTCATCAACAATCTCTATTACTTCAAAGTCTGTTTGTGTGCTCATGCCTTCGATATCAACTATTACCCCTTGTAACCTCCCCATGGGCAAAATATTTTTTTGGTTCACCATCTGCAATTGAATACGGGACCACTGTAACATGAGCCTACCCATGCTTTCCCATGTCTTTTTTGGTAACACATTCACGTCTGAAGCCAGGTCTAGGATTACATGATCCATTTCATACTTGTTGATCTATGCCGTCAATCTCATCTCCCTCCCAGTGCGCAATGCATGCCTTCCTAGTTTCTTGACTACGTGTGGTTCCCCTGACCCCGCACACTTGGTGATCAAATCTTGTAGTCCCTTAACTGCCTTATTGTCACGCAACAGTTACATGCATGTCTCTAGAAAGGTAGTAAGCATAGAAGGATCCATTCCTAGCTCTGGTTGATCTTTACTACCTATAGTAGAGGCTTCCACAAAGCTCTTCTTAGTTTCCATGAACGTCTCCTTTACGCATTCTAAGTCAAACTCAAGTCCTTTGTAGGAGCCTTGCGAACCCATGTATCCTCCTCGGACTGCTTCCCCTTATCCTCACTTGTGGTCGCACCGCTTCTGAGCACCATATTCACATTTGTGTCTTCTTCGCGTGGTTCAGATCTCATCATTTGGATATTTTGAGTCGGAGTAGGCTGGAGTACCCATTTTTTCGCGCATATATGCAATCAACGTAGGAAATTCTATTGCTTCATGATCAAACTAAGCATAATATCAACAGGACACTCTCGTTGGGTTGGAACAATTGTGGGCATAGTGCCCTAGTCCTCTGCAATTGTAACAAATTAACTATCCACGACCCCTTCCTGGCCCCATTCCTCCTCGTCTTCGAGCTCGCCCTTGAAATCTAGCACATGCCATCCCCATGGTTGGGTCGAGGCCTCGCATTTCTATCTGCATTCTATAGGTTGGGGTCTGATTCTTCATTAACTCGTAGCTGTGACAAGTGCGCTTCTCGTGGCCTACTGACTTGCATAAATTACAAAACAACTGCTAGGGAGTCTGTGTATACTTTTGCAACAGATGACAATTATCCGTCGTATGCTTTCCCCCTATATGACAAATCCCACACCATAGCACGGGTGTCACACTCGGCCCTGCCTGTGCCTCTAGTCTCAACAGCATTGGCCCTCCTCCTGCCAAGTAATTTGCAAACACTGGACAATGGTCTTTGTCATGGCCCTGGCCTTTGCATTTTATGCACCACACTTCCTCGCATGCCTCTGGCCGTGGTGTCCTATTTTGCTTCAACCTCTGCATTTCCAAGAAGGGATTTTGTAGTTGCACATGGATTTGTTGAACCCCCAGCCCCTGATCCTGTATTGGTGTCTCATATAACCTCATCGCCATTTCCAACGCTTCAGCCTAGATTGAAAGCTTCTGCTATGACAGTGTTGTCCTTAGGTGAGGTGTTAAAGATGCCACAAACCATGCGTGGTGTTGCGCATCCGTTAGTGTCATATTAGCCTCGCGGATGGTACTCTTCAGCCTCTGCACCAGATCCCAGGGGATCTCACTTGGAAGCATTGCAATATCTTTAAATCCAATGATTGACTGTGTCTCTGAATTCGACCGGCTAAATTCTTTGTTCAACGCATTATAGATCTCTGTTATTCCTGCATTTGGGTGGTCATTAGAGTGCTTGATATACCATGTCAACGCGCGATCCTATAGCGCGCTCACTAGTGTAGCCTTCTTAATGTTGTCATCTGTGCCTTGTGCTTCCCACGCTTCTATTACCATGAACTAAAACTCATCTAGATCCTCATTCCCTACTCCTCTGAATACAGGTAGCTTGATCGCGCTCGCCATGCTGAACTGTGGGTTTGGTGGAGGTGGGGTGGGTGAAGATGGAGGTGAAGGAGGTGAAGCGGGTTGTGGCATAAGTGGAGGTGGTAACTATGGAATGCATTGTCTTATCAAACTGACCACACTTCTCGAAGAGACCCGAGCGAGCTCTTCCTCACTCTCTCTCGAAGGTGAAATCAAGGGATTATTTCCTAATTCCTCGCTACCTCTGTAGATCCTTCTGCTCCCCATCACTCCAAACATTAATTTATTCACATCACTCATTTTTCACATAACAACATCTTAATCTAGGTATTCAGGGATTTAATGTACTTACCTCGCTGTCCCTTGAGAAAACGTATTTCTACTTCACTGTAGCTCATGGTCGTGTCTATCGCAAACTCAATGTTAAATCCCCCGATTATTCAGTCGATCCAATGGTCCACAACTTGTACGATCTTATCTTCTGATGCCTCTATCTACGCATTCATTCTGGATTCCACACTATCGGTTGGTCGAGCTTATACCTTCCCTGGCTGTCGGTTAACCTCACGATCCACTCATACAGTTCAGAAGGAAAGGATGCAAAGAAGATCTCGTGGATTTCTTTATATACGTAGCGATCCTGCCACCTTTTCTCAGATATCTATGGAGTTCTATTTTCCTATGTCACGAACTCGTGAAACTTCTTGTCCAACCACTCTTAAATTTCGTTTTTTATCGAGTTCCAATGGCATGACATCAAACATCCCTTAGGCAAATCCCGGTCCTGACAACATAACCATTTGTTGTCTTGTTGGGGCCTGACCCAAGTTCATAAGTGATTTAGCCGAAAAACCCCGAAACTACCAACCCTTTCAGCAACAGTCCGCGGTGCACGGACTGGGGTCTCACCCAAGGTAGTATGGGAGGGTGCTGAACCAAGTTTCCACACCCTAGGGATGTCTTGATGAAGTCTAGGAAGTTCACGGACTGAATCCACGCTTGCACTGCTCCGCACAGCTCTCTGTCCTTCACAACTTGTGCAATTGCTTCCACGCAGCTCTGTAAAGAGCATGAAGAGGTGCTATGTAGATCCTTTATCTTTACTATGATATTATTATAGATCTTGACTTAATTGTGTGTACCCAATATTCTCATTAACCATTCAACATTCATAACAAGTGCGCGCAATCATAAAACTGAAAAGAGATGCATAAATATAATATAAGCATAAACACACAATATTTCAGAATCAACTTATCTTTTATTAATCCTCTATTTAAGTACAATCCCAACTCCGCTCTGCGCACTCAGCTATAGGGGTCCAAGCACACAGCTACAGGGGTCTGCGCACACAGCTGCAAATCCTCTTCCTACTACTACAACCAAAGACTCAGATTTACAGACTCAGAGCGAATATCTCATCCCAAAACACATCTCCAAACTAAGACTTGAGACCTCTCTTACAATTAGAGCCTCGCTCTATTTATAGAATCCCATGGTCCACGGATCATGGGTAGGCCAACATACCATACATTAAACTACATTATTTTAGGGCAGACAACCCTAGACTCTCGTGCTCTGTGCCCGCATTTCGCAGGGTCTTTACATTACTCTTGACCAAAACCCAGGCTTTAAGACCAAAAAACCCACTATGGGGGGATCCGTTGTCCAATAGGCTCGAATTCACTGCCCAACAATAAACACTTAAAATATACATACATAATATTAACCCACTTAGATACGTAGAGACTAGCTCTCTAACTCAAAGACATGCATATACTAACCTTATAACTCCCTAATCCACAATCCAATAAACATTGAACCATTATTTTTGTTAGTTGATGAGTACAAGATAACCTAAAACTGAATTAAAATGTCAAATCCATAGAATAATACATGTGTAATTTTGACATAAATATTGAAAATAAAATTACATAATATCAACATATGTAGAGATGCAGAGACTAGCCCTCTAAATAAAAGACATGCATAGACTAACCTAACTCCCTAACCCATTGTCCAATAAACATTAAACCACTCTTTTTCTCATCTTTTGAGTGCAAGAAATTTTCCCAAAGTGCTACTAACTCTAGGTCAAACTCTAGGTCAATTTCTTAGAAAAATGTGTCATAATCAATAAGAGTTGACTTCCTAATCAGAAATCAATAAGGACCTTCCACACTAGCACAAGTAGAAAATAATAATACTCATTCAATTAATACCAACTTGACAACTAAGAATACCAACATGAACCACCAATAGTTCTGAGAAATGGATGACACACTAATGACAACCGTTTAACATAAGCATAACTCCATGGTGACTTCAACACCATGCGATTTAATGTGGAACAATGATATAAATATTGAATAATTTATATCTAATACTAGTCTTTTTATAATAATATAAATTTATTAGAGTAATTTATTAAATTCATATTAAAGATACTTAGAATATTAGCGTATAGAAGCCATTTATATGGTTATTGTTCATGGTAGGGACTTTTCAGAGGCTTTATACCCGTACAGTTGCCATATTTCTTATTAACCCTTATACGAAAGATTTGGAGGCTTGCTACATCAAAGAGCGTAGCATAACTCTTGTATTTCATGAAAATAGAGTGGTTGGCTTCCCGAGTAAGTCTAAAATCAAATTTAGGTAATAGTTTTAGATATGGGTAGTTTAACGAGGTAGAGGAGTTGCTCGGAAAGTTATGGAAATTTAGGTTATATTTAGAGAAAATTCGGTAAGAATTTTTGTAAATCCAAGTTATAGTTGTTAAACTTCAAAATTTTAGGTGTTCTAGACATTTTTTATGGTGCTAAATCCATTTCCACCATCAAAAACATGATTCAAACACTGCCTCTACAAAAAATTTTGAAATTTTTTTGCTCAAATTCCTAGCAATTTTTATCGTCTGAGCAATTCCTCCACCTCGTTAGACAACTCCTTCCAAATATTATAAAAAAACTTGCTTTCTATTTTAAATGCAACTAATAGAAAACCCATGCACTCAATTAAACTTGTACAATAGGTGCTAAACTGGAAGGCAATGAGGAATCCTTGAAATCATCCTGAGGTAAAAAGTAGGGTGAGATTAGAAAGTAGTGTAGATAATTTTGGCAATAGCCAAATATGCGTGTCACCATGTAGAAAATGTTATTGTAATAATTTTTTGATGAGCCTATCTAACCACTACTATAGTGCTTGATTAAAGGAAATAATTTGATATTATTGCTTATTAGACATCCCCATTATATGTACAAGGTCATAATAGTTATTACCATTAGATTTATGTTAAGAAGTTAGCCTGTTAGAGTTATTAGGTGTGTATGTTAGGTTTGTTAATTAAATGCATTACTTATGCGCGAGGGTTAATTATGTTGTTTATGGGTGTGGTTTATATTAAAGTGTCTTTCTTACATATGTCAATTATTTACGTGGGTGGGTTAGGCGCATTGTTTATATTTTATATTTTCCTTTGCAAGATAGGTGCATCATTTATGTACATGGCTTAGGCATATCATTTATGTTGTTGGGTGGGTTAGGTGTGTTGTTTGTATGTGTGGGTTATGCATATCTTATATGTGAGTGAATTAGGTGTATAATGTATGAGTGGGGGTTAGATATGCCCTATGGTGTCTTATTTATGTGCGATGTTTATGTGTGTATAGGTTTTATCTTTGTAAGTTTTTATTGTAAATTTTATATGTACAATTATTTACAAGTAGATCCTAAATGATAACTAATAGAATATTATATAAACTAAAAAGGACGGAGACGTTTAGTTAGCTTCTCAAATGCATAAACATTATATGAATATAAATATTTTCCCATTGTTAGTCAAAATGGTAACTTGCCGGTCATGTATATTTTATCACAATGGAGATAGGTGTGTATACTTATGTGAATTGGAGATAGGTGTGTATACTTATGTGAGTTGGTTAGATTAACAATTTGTTGGGATAAAATCAAATATTCATAGTAAGAAGAGATGAATATATCTAATTCATTATCTTTTTAGCGTAGACGATAACATTTTATGGTGGTCACTATTTTTTAAATGTAGATGATGACATTTTACAACACTTGTAGATGATGACATTTTACAACACCTATCACATATGACCTTATGGTTATAATGGTATGGAATGTTAAATATAATATCACAATTATTGATGGGAGTGGCATTGAACAAAACTCTATATATGAATACATAATATGAAATCACAAAGTTAAGATAACCTCACTATTAATATTATAGTTTTACATAGAACATGGAGATTATCAATATTATATGGATGTAGATAATGTGTAATGCAACTTTAAGAACTCAAAAACAAGAAATAATTATTGACAAACAAACTATATGAAATTAGCATTTAATGTTATTCGTTGTTTCTGATTTATTTTATCACAATTTTCTGTGATAAAATCAAAGATGTGAAATAAAAAGAAATGAGTGTTGGCTTGATGGAGCCTGACCCAGGTTCAGAGAGTTTTAGCCAAACAAATCCCGAAACTATCGGCCTTTTTGGCAACAGTCCATGGAGCGCGGACTAAGGTCTCACCCGAGGCAGTATGGGAGGATGCTCAACATAGATTTCCGCACACTAGGGATGTCTTGATGAGGTCTGGGCAGTTTACGAGCTGATCCTACGAGTAGTCATCTGTTCAATGCAACTACCTTCGCGTGGCTAGTATGATGAGAGCGAATGTTATTTACCCTTTCAGTGCTTAGTATTACTGCAGATCTTGAATTAAATTAAGTAGGTCAATACTTTCAGTTATCTTTTAACATAAACAGGCATGTGCACAATCATAAACCATAAATAGATGCATAGACTAGAATATAGAAATAGATACGCAATATTCCAAAACCAACTTATCTTTATTAATACTTCTTCTAGTCACAATCCACTTCCTCCCTACGCACACAGCTACAGGGGTCTGCGCACACAGCTGCGGACTCTACTAGGCCTCTGCACACACAGCTACAGAGCCTCTTCTACTACTATGACCCGCAACTCAGACTTACTAATTTAGATCCAATATTACTTTCAGAAACCCATACACTTCAGATCTCAGCTAAAGCTACCTTCTACACTTAGAGCCTTGCTCTATTTCTACATGCCCATGGTCCGTGGACCATGGGTAGGCTGACACATTCTAGATTAAATTACAATATTTTAGGGCAGACTACCCTTTGACTTGACTCATCACACTTCGTGCTTTGTGCACTTCACGGAGCCTTTACAATACCGTTACCCAAAATTGTGGGCTTTAAGCCTCAAAACCATTATGCGAGGGATCTGATGCCCAACAAGCCCCTAACACAAACATTGTGACTCGTCCCGAGTCACTTGGTTGGTGCGGTGATATTTGTGCGAAGTTCATCCAACAATCTTTGTGCTTTGCTTACATTTGCCACACATTCCTTCGCTGTCTTTTGTATCAATTGTGGGCAACTCTCCGATTCATCATTGTTAGAGGCCTCCTCTTGCCTTTTCGCATATGTGTCCTGCATCTAGGCTAGCTTCTCCTCGATCATGGCGGTGACTGTGAACGCTTCTTCGAGCCAAGGCTAGATGCGTTCTTCAAGCCTTGCTGCTTTCTGTCATGCGACATCCACTTGTTTTTCAGAGCTTGGGCCTCCCTCATCTTAGCCAGCCGCTGGGTAAGGATGACCATTTGTGCGATCCCCCGAACATTGTCATAGGCCTATTGTAATTCCCTCACTTCTGATTCTACTGATGTAGCATTGGGTCCTCCTATAATGAAGTGAGGGTGTTGAGTGATTGGTCTAACAATCCTGTGCAGTCCTGGATAGCATGCTCTATTGCTTCCAACTCGGATTGAATGGTGTGGTGGTACGACTCTCTGATTTTTGGGGCATAGAGAATGGCACCTTCATTCGTAGCTCCGCAATCTATAGGTTTAGCTCCAACTGAACCTTCACGGCCTCCTCCTCGGTCCTGCGAACTCTTGATGCTAGTTGATGAATTTTTTCTGTGGTGGGGAGTGCCGTTGGCACGACCAGCTCTAGGATGCTACTATAGGCCTCTTCCAATACGTGTTCTAATCCATGGTTTTGGGCGACCATAATGTCGCACTGTAGGTTGAGTTGTTCTAACTTGTCCTTTTGCTCACTTAAGATTTGGAGAGTGTGAGCCTCCCTGGTGCAAAGCTCTGTAGTTACCCCATTGTGCAACTGGTATAAGGTGTCTCTGGGAAGGGCGGCCAAATTCAATCCCTAGCCCCTCATGTTTCCTTCGGCTTCTATGAAGACGACGCCTTCTGGTAACACCAAAGTGTTCATTTTGCGGGTGCGCACCATCTGCTCAGCTTCGGCTATGCCTTCCGCAAAGTGCGGTGTCATCTCTCCTGGGGGTCGCACCTGTAATTCCTACAATTATGCTCTGAGCGCCCCTAACACAGTGGTCTGCTCCACCATCAGCTCCTCTAGAGCATCCCTAGTGACTTCACGAACTAGTTTGTTATTGTCAATGAGGTTTCCCTCTACAGTATTCATTGTCTTTGTCTTTTTGTGCGCGGGTGGCTTCTCCTGGATGCATGACCTCTTAATTTGGGTCAATTTTGTTGTAAGGTCCGTGCATTTCGGTGTCTCCTCCTCTTGTATGTCCCGTTCCATGGACATTTCCTAACCTTCCTCAGTTTCCATAGTGGCTGTGGTTGGGGTTCGTACCATATGCTTTATTGTTGCTGCTTCACCATCTTCTTCTGCGTGGTCGCGTCTTGTTCTTGACGCTTTCTCTCCACCAGTGTCGCGATGTGTAGCTTGGTCTCCCTATTCCTCTGCTCTGTTGCGATATTTTCCAATTTCGCCAAGTTCAGGGCCCGCCACTCTAGGGACCATGACGTCATGGCTTCAAAGATCGCATCATTTGTGGTTATGAATGGTAGTTTTACCCATTCTCGGGTTAGATCCTTGCACGCCTGGATATACAGGTTATGCATATCCGCCTTGAACTTTGCAAAACTTTGTAAACTGTTATATACTATCGGGGACAAGCGCGGCCTACAGTGGATCCATGTTCATAAACTGGCCTCCATGAATGCCCAAAATACTTTTATCTCTTGAATCTGCACTTTGTCTTTCGTTGCCCAGAGCAAGGTGTACCTCACGGCCTCAAGTAGGTTCCTGTCAATGGTGGGAAACTAGCTAGCTGCCGGAAACTTTCTGACAACTAGCAGGATGGATAACAACAACCATGCATAGTGGAAGGTCTTACCCTGGTCCTGGGCTTCCCTGCAATTCCTCAAAAATTCCTCGCAAAGAAACTGCACCCAGTTGAAATGGACCCCTTCTGCACAATGCTCCACCAACGAAATTATAGATTTTGGCACTTCGCCTGCGTAGCATTTCCTCATGAGCTTGTCAGCTAGCAGCTGGGTGGTGACA
This sequence comes from Pinus taeda, assembly GCA_000404065.3. NCBI lineage: Eukaryota > Viridiplantae > Streptophyta > Pinopsida > Pinales > Pinaceae > Pinus > Pinus taeda. The sequence goes on from APFE031152288.1 coordinate 72,180, forward strand.
CACACCCCTCAATCCTTGATGCTTTCTATTACATATCCTCTCTTCCTTTTCTCTAGCTTATATTTGGCCTTCATACCTTCTATGAGGCCCAAGTCACTGCTCTTTCCTACGATGTTTGCGGGATTGCTTCCTTTAATAGGCAGTAATGATATTCGGTGAATTAAGTCGACCGTGATGGGAATCAACTCCTCTAGCCACAAATACCCATCATTAACTAGACACAGTAGCTACTGGATTACAAAAATTATGATGGTTGTGCAATGGTAGTGGGGTATCCATTGCAGATGGAGTAACCTAGCCGTCTCCACACCACACAACCATTTCTACTGTAGTAATTTCTCCACAACAAACTGTGGAAGCTTCTCATTATCTGTGAGATCCCAGTCTTCAAATTTGATATTCGGTATCCATCCCAGTGGTGGACCATCAAATCTTATCTCATCCTGAAGAAGCGGGGTCTGGAGCGGACTCTTTGTGGCCTCTAGGTCCTTTAGTATTTTGGTTGTCCCTTTCCACGAGGGAATGTAGGGGGGTAACTCTATCATCGACAGTACTTGGGAGAAATTCTCCGCCTCATCGTCCTGTGCTTCAATTTGGGCTATTAGGGCTTGCAAATCATCCTTCTCCTCCTCTGCTTTAGTGGTGACATCTTTGCCCTTCTCTGTCATTGGTAATTTACTAACTCTTGGGTTGCATGGTATTACCCGGATTGGCCCCATTGGCTGTTTGTTTTTCTATGGTCGTGACGTGCGTGGGGACTTCAGTACCTCTGATACACCTGCTACCTCTCCAGGCTCTCCCTGGGTCACTCGGGTTCTGGGTTAATTTCCATGAATCACACTCTGGTTTTAGACATTGTGTCTATAGTGGGTTTGTTCGGTCGCGTACTTACAGGTGGCGAGATAGCTTGGTGTTCGTTGTTCTATACTGGGTCAAATCTCAAACCACCAGTGTCATTCCATAGCTACCCCATAGACTTTTATGGTAACTTCTGAATTTGAACTTAGTCGTTCCCTCCATAATTAAGTCAGCAGTACCTACTTGGTGACAGATCATTCCGAACCTATCTCTTAATTCCTGTCTTAATGGCCCACCGCTCACTCCTTTATGCCTTAAATTAGACCTTTTGTCATGAAAAGTGACATCAAATGTCACTTCCCAGCCTACCCAAGCAGCAGCTCAGATTCTTAGGCATGACCACGATCCTTGTGATAGACTGATCCTACATGGAACCTCCTTTCCGCGCAGCTTTTCTACAAACTTGTTTATAGTCCCGTGCCTTCTTTCAATTGCGTGGGGCGCTAAGACTGTGCTTCGTATAGATAGTCATGTGGTCGCACCCCTTGTGCGAGGCTTCAATTTTCCTGCTAGCCCGAGTTGCGAGCACCCTTCAAATACCCTTACGTCCGATGGTGTGTCACACCCTTCTTTATGTGGTACGCTCCCTTGTTTAGTAGGGTGCGGTTATAGCCATGATAGCAGGGTTGCGACTATTTATAATGCATAGTGGGGCTCGCTAGCCTTGATCCCAGCATGCTTAGTTTCTCACGGCCCACTTGTGTGACTTCGGTGTTCAGTTTGCCGATTTCTTCGTCCATTGTCACACTTCTCTTCCTCAGTGCCTGCTCATCATCGAGTTCACGAGGTCTCATGATCCCTCTCTGAAGGCCTTCTTGCAACTACCTAATTCCTTTACCTAGGTCCTCACATCCTGTCTCTACTATGGTCTGGGGCCTCTTTTCTGGCTTCCTGGTGTCCTTTCTTCTTGATACTATTACGCTTTATTTTTTTCTTATGGTCCTATAGACCCATCGAATTGCTGGTATGCGCAGGTCCCAATCTCTTTGTCCTACCTGGTAAAGTTTATTCATTATTCTGTGTAGCCTTATGACTACTTCGTCACGGGGTATTTATGGTGTGCATCGCTTTTCCTGTTGTTGCGTCAGGTTGCTCCTTAGCCTGTGATGTGCTTGCCTAACACTCATCTGTACCCATCGACATAGGTGGCTGTGAAAACTACTTTGCCCTGGCTGCCCAGCTTGCTTTCGACGCCAGGGACTTCCAAATTGTAAGTGCATCTGTCTCCTGCATTCATGTCAGTTTCCAACATTTTTTTGGTGTGTCTACCACCATCGTGTAGGTGTAGCACTCAACACCCATTCCATCGCACCATACCTCTACTGTTTTGGTGTTGACCATTCGAATTTGTCTAAAAATTCATCCATGCCTATCTCCCCATTATATGTTGGCAGTTCCCTTGCTTTGGACCTCACATACTGCAATGATCTAACCATCATGTTGCAACTTAGTGTTGTTACTTCGTGCAACTGGTTCTACCAACATTCTATTTCTTTGTTCGAATCCGAAGTACATGAACTATCGCGCTCCCATGAGATTCTTCCATCCTCAGTCAGGTTCACCTAATCCTAGTCTTGCACCATTATCTGATAGATGAAATCCAGCTCATCGTCACTTTCATCCTCGCGCATAGGTTCTCTGTAGCATGCCCCTTCGACATGATTGAGCGGAAATACCACGCGTAGGGACATTTTCTCGAAAATAATTTTCCGCTTCTTCAGGTTGATGACTCCATTCATATTCGTGGCCCATTCTATCCCTAATAGTGCAGGGTAAGGGTTACTATCATCCACAACCTCTATTACCTCAAAGTTAGTCTGCATGCTCGCACCTTTGATATCCACAGTTACCCCTTGCAATCTTCCCTTGGGCACAATCTTTTGTTGGTTCACTATTCGTAATTGAATAAGAGACCACTGTAACGCGGGCCTTCCCATGCGTTCCCATGTTTGATTTGGTAACACATTCGCGTCCGAACCCAGGTCTAGGATGACTTGGTCCATCTCATATTCACCAATTTGCACCATCAATCGCATTTCCCTTCTGGTGCGCAAGGCATGCTTCCCCAACTTTCGAATTACGTGTGGTTCCCCTGGCCCTATGCATCTAGTGATCAGCTCTTATAGTCCTTTAACTGCCTTATTGTCACATAGCAACTTCATGCATGTCTCTAAAAAGGTAGTAAGCATGGAAGGATCCATTCCTGGTTCTGGTTGATCCTTATTACCTGAGGTAGAGGCGTTCGTGAAGCTCTTCTTAGCTTCCATAAATGTATCCCTTGCATGCTCCATCTCAAACTCAGGTTCCTTTGTAAGAGCCTTGCGAACCCATGTATCGCCCTCTGGTTTCTTTCCCTTATCGTCCCCTGTGGTTGTGCCACTTCTGAGTACCATGTTCACATTAGGGTCACCTTCGCGTGGTTTTGACCTCATCATTTAGATATTCAGTGTCAGAGGAGGTTGTAGTACCCCTTTCTCATGCATCTGTGTGATCATCATTGGGAAATCTACTACTTCATGGTCAAACTGATAAAAATACGGACAACATGTTCTGGTCAGATTCATATAGTCATGCATGTAGTGCCCAGGGCCTCCACAATTGTAGTAGATTAACTGTGTGCGCCCTCATCCAGGTCCCATTCCTCCTCGTCCTCGTTTGCGTCCTTGGAATCCACCACATGCCATTGTTGCGGTTGGATCGAGGTCTCGCGTTTCTGTCTGCATCTGATAGGTTGGAGTCCTATCCATCATTAGCTCATAGCTTCGACATGTCCGCTCATCATGGCACATTGAACTACAGAAATTACAAAATAGCTGCTGTGGAGTCTACGCATACTTCTGCAACAGGCGACAGTTGTCCATAGTGTGCTTTCCTCCCACTTGACAGATCACACACCAGAGTGCCGGTGCCACACTTGGCCCTACCTGGGCCTCTGGTCTCAACGACATTGGTCATCCTCCTACCAAATAGTTTTCAAATACTAGGTAGTGATCCTTATCATGACCTTGGCCTTTACATTTTATCCACCACACTTCTTCGGGTGCTTCCCGCCGGGGTGCCCTATCCTACTTCAAACTCTGCATCTCTAAGCATAGGTTTTGTAGCTGTGCATGGATTTGCTAGACTCCCAACCCTGGATCCTGTATCGATGTCTCATGCAATCTTATCGCCATTTCGAATGCTTCTGCCTGGGTTGAGAGCTTCTACTGTGATAGCGTCGTCATTAGGTGTGGTGTCAAAGACACCACAAACCACGTGTGGTGTTGCGCATCCATTAGTGTCATATTAGCCTCGCAAATCGTACTTTTCAGTATCTGATCCAGATCCCAAGGGGTTTCACTTAGAAGCATCGTGATCTCCTTAAATCTGATGATCAATTGCATTTCAAATTTTGGCCGGCTAAATTCCTTGTTTAATGTGATCCAGATCTCCGCTATTCCTTCATTTGGGTGATCATTTGAGTGCTTGATATACCAAGTTAGCGCGTGGTCGTGCAATGCGCTTACCAATGTGGCCTTTTAAATGTTGTCATCCATAACCCCATGTGCTTCCCACACTACTCTTACTACAAACCAAAATTGATCTGGATCTTCATTCCCTACTCCTCTAAATACAGGCAGCTTGGTCGTGCTCGCCATGCTGAATTACTGGTTTGGTGGAGGTGGTGTGGGTGAAGATGGAGGCGAATAAGGTGACGTGGGTGGCAGCGTATGTGGGGATGGTAACTACAGAATGAGTTGCCTTATGAAACTTACCGCACTCCTCAAAGAAACCCAAGCGCACTTCCTCCCTCACTCGCATAGGTTAAATTAAAGGACTGTTTCCTAACCCTTCGATACCTTTATAGACCTTTCCACTCCACATTGTTCCACTCATTAATGTATTCACATCACCTGTTTTCCACATAACATCATCTTAATCCAGGTATTCAAATATTTGATGTACTTACCTCGCGGTCTCTTGAGAAAATGTCTTTTTGCTTCATTGTAGCTTACAGTCGTGTCTATCACAAATTCAGTGATAAACCCTTCTATTACTTGATCGAGCTAATGGTCTACGGCCCGCACGATCTGGTCTTCTGAGGCCTCTAGCATGCACACCAACTCCAAAGTCCACACTATTGGTTTATCAAGCTTATATCTTCCCTGACTATCAGCTAACCTTGTGATCCAATCATACAACTCTAAAGAGAAGGACACAAAGAAGATCTCGTGAATCTTCGTATATATGTAGCGATCCAAGCACCTCATCTAAGATATCTGCGAGGTTTTTTTTCCTGTATCACGAACTCATGAAGCTTCTGGTCCAACCAATCTTGAATTTCCTTCTTTGTAGGGTTCCAGTGTTCCGACATCAAACATCCCTTAGGTAGATCTCAGTCCCTGGAATGGAACCATTTGTTGGCTTGATGGGGCCTGACCCAGGTTTAGAGAGTTTTAGCTAAACAAATCCCGAAACTACTAGCCCTTTCGGCAACAGTCCATAGAGTGTGGACTGAGGTCTCACCCGAGGTAGTATGGGAGGGTGCTGGAACTAGGTTTTCGCACCCTAGGGATGGCTTGATGAGGTCTAGATAGTTTGCGAGCCGATCCTACATGCTACGCTACTTCCTTGCAACCATTTGTTCAATGCAACTACCTTTGTGCGGTTAGGATGATGAGAGCGAATGTTCTTTACCCTTTCAGTGTTAGTGTTATTGTAGATCTTGAATTAAATTAAGTAGGTCCAATACTTTCAATTATCTTTTAACATAAACAGACATGTGCACAATCATAAACCATAAACAGATGCATAGACCAGAATATAGAATAGATACGCAATGTTCCAAAACCAACTTATATTTATTAATACTTCTTCCACTTAAATCCACTTCGTCCCTGCGCACACAGTTGCAGGGATCCGTGCACACACTTGCAAACTCTACTAGGCCTTTGCGCACATAGCTACAGAGCCTCTTCTACTACTACAACCCGTGACTCGGACTTACTGATTTAGATCCGATATTACTTTTAGAAACCCATACACTTCAGATCTCAGCTAAATCTACCTTCTACACTTAGAGCCTCACTCTATTTATACATGCCCATGGTCCACGGACCATGGGTAGGTCGACACATTCTAGATTAAATTACAATATTTTATAAGAGACTACCCTTTGACTTGACTCATCACACTTCACACTTTGTGCACTTCATGGAGCCTTTGCAATACCATTATCCAAAATTATGGGCTTTAAGCCTCAAAACTGTTATGCGGGGGATCCGCTGCCCAACAATGAGTATATCTAGGTCATTATCTTTTTAGTGTATATTATAACACTTTATGGTAGTTATTAGCTTTTTAATGTTGATGATAACATTTTACAATAGTTATCACATACTATCTTATGGTTATAATGGTATGAATGTTAAATTTAATATCACAATTAATGATGGGAGCAACATTGAACCAAATTATACCTAACATGCAATCACAAAGTTAACATAATAACATTAGTAATATTATATCTTTATCTAAAAACATTAAGCTTGCCAAGATTATATGGATGTACATAATGTAATGCAACTTTAAGGACTTGATAATGAGTTATGATGGTTGAGAAGCCAACTACATCAAAGTAGCATTTAATGTTGTTCATTCTTTGTGGGTTATGTGTGCACAAGCATGTTGCTTGTGTGCATGGGCTATGTACATATTTTATTTGTGTGGGCTAGATTTCTTAGTTACCTACATCATTTATGTGTGTGGGTTAAGTGATTCATTAATGTGTTTGGGTTAGATGTGTCACTAGTGTGTGTATATTAAGTACATTACTTTTGTGCACTAGTTAAGTGTGTTTCTTATGTGTGCAAGTTAGTTGTATCATTTATGTGCATGAATTAGGTTAATCATTAATGAGTCTCTATTGTATGATGCATTAGGTGCATATTTTATGGTATTGTAAGTGTTTTGATTGTGTGCATCATTTATGTGTTTGGCTTAGGAGCAATATTGTGTGTGTAATTTATGTGTTTATTATTTTGTATTCCATTTATGTTTATGTGTGGGGTTAGGTGTATCAATTTTGTATGTCATTTATGTACATTGTTTACATTTGTACATTAGTTGTGTCTATTCGATGCTCCATGCTCTATGTATCCTATTTATATGCATTGTTTGTGTATGAATTAGGTTAGATTTTTATCATCTATATCATTAATTTATTTGGGTTAAGTGTCACTTATGTGTCTAGGTTAAGTGGGTCACTTATGTATGTGGATTATATGTGTCGTTTGTATGTGTGGGTAAGATGCATCATTTGCATTAGTTTCTTATACTTTTTAAGAGTGTATGTGATGTGTGTATTATGTGTATCACTAAAATGTATTGGTTGGTGTGGTGTTTATTCTATTAGTTAGGTGTGTCATCTATGTGTATAGCTAACTTGTGTCATTCATGTGTGTGATTAGAGGTTGTGGCATATTAGGTATATGCATATTTTATGTGCATGGCTTGGGTTTGCTTTTATGTATGTGGTTTAGGTGAAACTTTTATGTGTGTAGGTTTGGTTAATGAATTATTGGAACAATGCTTATAGGATCATCATCAAAGTAAGTTTTTCTCATGGGAAATGATGATGGTCATGAAAGATAATGGAAAAAGTATTCATCCATTTTCATTTGTTATATTAGAAACAAAAAAAAGGAAAATATTCCCTAATCATCACCAAAAAATAGTATTAGCAACAATGTTAATAATGATGTATTTCTATATTTCACAACAATGCCTTCAATGGTGGTTCTTTTTTGGCTGACAAGTGTTTTTTAATTATCACCAATGAAATTATCTAGACATCTTTCACAAATTACCATTGATATTTTTGTATATGCAAGCAAGCCTCCCTCTTATCAACCTATAAAAAACTCACATTATGAGTCACATCCAGCAAGCCCAAAAGATGGAGATGGAGCACTTGATCAAACAAAGCACTTCTTGAAGTTGGAAGAAGTGTGTTTTTAAGCAATATATTGACAAAATAATATGGAATGATATAAAAATTTCAATATTTAATTATGAAGTTACTTGGTTATAGGGTAATAAGCATTCCTTATCTACTTAATTGCAAGAGCATGAAGTTTCTCTTAAACTAGTTAGGATCAAAATTTTGATGAAACTGAGTGTTTCTCCTTGAGACCTAGTTTCTCAAAATTTATTAGTAATAAATAAGACCAAATATTCAATCTAGGACTTGCTAACCTCATTTGAATCATATAAATCCCATTCCCAAGCTCATTTGAAGTGTGTTCACAGTGCTGGATGCCGCCAACATTGTAAGGGGATCTCCCCATTGTAAAGTACCAGTTACCTCACATCGTTTAGTGTATGAGTCCCATCCAGTCATACATTCTAGCCACCATTGGAATGATTTAAAGATATGCCTTGGGTACCAACCAACACAAGAGAACATGCACTACTTTGGAGCAAAAAGAATGTGAGCTTTGTGAGACATCCACTGCAAGGTATATGAGGGAGACTTCCACGACTGGTGAGGGAAATGAGCCACTGGCTAGAAAATTAATAATACTATCCTAAAGGGAGACTCAAGAATAAATAAAAAGACTTTTTGAATACCTACAGATTAATCCACATTGTAAACAAAAAATTTTAAAGCCTCACAACATTCATTTCATAATATCCATAGCTAAGAAACGAATTATTACATTAACTCCATATGTAAATAAACAAACATGTGGTTCTTACGTGTGTATAGGTTTCACCTTTATAAGCTCTTATTGTCAATTCTACATGCGCAGTGATTTACATGTAGATCCTAAATGATAACCAATAGAATATTATCTAAACTAAAAAAGTTGGAAACCTTTAATTAGCTTCTCAAATGCATACAAATTATATGAATATAAATATGTTCCCATTGTTAGTCAAAAAGGTAACTTACTAGTCATGTAACTTCTATCACAATGGAGATAGGCATGTATACTTATGTGAATTGGCTAGCGTAACAATTTGTTGTGATAAAATCAAACATCCAAAATAAGAAGATATGAGTATTTCTAGTTCATTATATTTTTAGCGTAGATGATAAAATTCTATGGTGGTCACCATATTTTTAATGTAGATGATAACATTTTACAATACCTATCACATACGACCTTATGGCTATAATGGTATGGAATGCTAAATATAATATCACAATTATTGGTGGGAGTGGCATTGAACAAAACTATATATATGAAGACATAATATGAAATCACAAAGCTAAGATAACCCCACTATTAATATTATAGTTTTACCTAGCACATTAAGCTTATCAATATTATATGGATGTAGATAATGCATAATGCAACTATAAGAACTTAAAAACGAGAAATTATTATTGACAAACTAACTATATAAAAGTAACATTTAATGTTATTTGTTGTTTATGATTGATTTTATCACAATTTTTTGTGATAAAATCAAAGATGTGAAATAAAAAGAAATGAGTATATCTAGGACATTATGTTTTTAGTGTATATTATAACACTTCATGGTAGTTATTATCTTTTTAATGTTGATGATAACATTTTATAATAGTTATAACATAATATCTTATGGTTATAATGGTATGAATGTTAAATTTAATATCACAATTAATGATGGGAGCAACATTGAACCAAATTATACCTAACATGCAATCACAAAGTTAGCATAACAACATTATTAATATTATATCTTTACCTAAAAACATTAAGCTTCCCAAGATTATATGGATGTACATAATGTGTAATGCAACTTTAAGGACTTGATAGTGAGTGATGATGGTTGATAAGTTAACTACATCAAAGTAGCATTTAATGTTGTTCGTTCTCTGTGGGTTATGTATGCACAAGCATGTTGCTTATGTGCATGGGCTATGTATATATTTTATGGGCTATGTATATATTTTATGTTTGTGGGCTAATTTTCTTAGTTACCTACATCATTTATGTGTGAGGGTTAGGCATATCAGTTATGTGCATAAGTTAGGTATATCATTTATGTGTTTTTTATGCATTTGTTAGGTGTGTCAATTAATATGTTTATTTCTTATGTACTTGTTCATTGCATCATTTACGTGTGTGGGTTAGGCGATTCATTAATGTGCTTGGGTTAGATGTGTCACTAGTGTGTATATTAAGTACATTGCTTTTGTGCACTAGTTAAGTGTTTTCTTATGTGTGCAAGTTAGTTGTATCATTTAAGTGCACACATTAGGTTAATCATTAATGATCCTCTAATGTATGATACATTAGGTGCATATTTTATGGTATTGCAAGTGTGTTGATCGTGTGCATGATTTATGTGTTTGGATTATGAGCAAGATTTTGTGTGTAATTTATGTGTTTATTACTTTGTATGCCATGTATGTTTATGTGTGGGGTTAGGTGTATAAATTTTGTGTGTAATTTGTGTACATTGTTTATGTTTTTACATTAGTTGTGTATTTATGGTATTGCAAGTGTGTTGATCATGTGCATGATTTATGTGTTTGGATTATGAGCAAGATTTTGTGTGTAATTTATGTGTTTATTACTTTGTATGCCATGTATGTTTATGTGTGGGGTTAGGTGTATAAATTTTGTGTGTAATTTGTGTACAGTGTTTATGTTTTTACATTAGTTGTGTCTATTCAATGCACCATGCTTTATGTTTCCTATTTATATGTATTGTTTGTGTATAAATTAGGTTATCTTATTATCATCTATATCATTTATTTTTTTGGGTTGTGTCACTTATGTGTCTAGGTTAAGTGAGTCACTTATGTATGTGGATTATATGTGTCATTTGTATGTGTGGGTAAGATGCATCATTTACGTTAGTTTCTTATATTTTTGAAGAGTGTATGTGATGTGTGTATTATGTGTATCACTAAAATGTATTGGTTGGTGTCGTGTTTATTCTATTAGTTAGGTATGTCATCTATGTGTATAGCTAAGTTGTGTCATTCATGTGTGCGACTAGAGGTTGTGGCATATTAGGTATATGAATCTTTTATGTGCATGGCTTGGGTTTGCTTTTATGTATGTGGTTTAGGTGAAACTTTTATGTGTGTAGGTTTGGTTAACAAATTATTGGAACAACTCTTATATGATCATCATCAAAGTGGGTTTTTCTCTTGGGAAATGGTGATGGTCGTGAAAGGTCATGAAAAAGTATTTGTCCATTTTCATTTTTTATATTAGCAACAAAAAAAAGAAAATATTCCCTAATCATCACTAGAAAATATTATTAGCAACAATCTTAATAATGATGTATTTCTACATTTCACAACAATGCCTTCAATGGTGGTGCTTTTTAGGGTGACAAATATTTTTTAATTATCATCAATGAAATTATCTTGACATCTTTCACCCATCACCATTTATCTTTTTGTATATGCGATCAAGCGTCCCCCTTATCAACCCATAAAAAACTCACATTATGAGTCACATCCAACAAGCCAAAAAGATGGAGATGGAGTACTTGATCAAAATGAGTACTAGTTGAAGTTGTAAGAAGTGTGTTTTTAAGTAATATATTGATAAAATAATATGGAATGATATAAAAATTTCAATAGTTAATTATGAAGTTACTTGGTTATAGGGTAATAAGCATGCCTTATCTACATAATTGCAAGAGCATGAAGTTGCTCTTAAACTAGTTAGGATCAAAATTTGGATGAATCTGAATGTTTCTCCTTGAGACTTGGTTTCTCAAAATTTATTAGTAATAAATAAAACCAAATATTCAACCTAGGACTTGCTAACCTCATTTGAATCCTAGAAGTCCCATTCTCAAGCTCATTTGCAGTGTGTTCATGATGTTAGACGATGCCAACATTGTAAGGGGATCTCCCCAATTTGAAGTCCTAGTTAGACCTCACATCATTTACCATAGGACTCCCATCTAGTCATACGGTCTAGCCACCATTAGAATGATTTAAAGATATGCCTTGGGTACCAACCAACGCAAGAGAGCACACACTACTTTCAGGCAACAATAATGTGAGCTTTGTGAGACATCCAATGTAAGGTATACAAAGGAGACTTCCACAACTGGTGAGGGAAATGAACCATCGGTTAGAAAATTAACAGTACTATCCTAAAGGAGGACTCAAGAATGAAGAGAAAGACTTGTTGAATGCCTGCAGATTATTCCACATCGTAAAAAAAAATCATTAAAGCATCACAACATTCATTCAATAATATCCATATCTAAGCACCGAATTATTTCATTAACTCAATATGTAAATAAAGAAACATGTGGCTCTTACGTGTGTATAGGTTTCACCTTTATACGCTCTTATTGTCAATTCTATATGCACAGTGATTACAAGTAGATCCTAAATGATAACCAATAGAATATTATATAAACTAAAAAGATGGAGACGTTTAATTAGCTTCTCAAATGCATAAACATTATATGAATATAAATATTTTCCCATTGTTAGTCAAAATGGTAACTTACTAGTCATGTAACGTATATCACAATGGAGATAGGCATGTATACTTATGTGAATTGGCTAGTGTAACAATTTGTTGTGATAAAATGAAATATTCATAGTAAGAAGATATTAGTATTTCTAATTCATTATCTTTTTAGCGTAGGTGATAAAATTTTATGGTGGTCACTATATTTTAAATGTATATGATAACATTTTACAACACCTATCATATATGACCTTATGGTTATAATGGTATGAAATGTTAAATATAAAATCACAATTATTGATGGGAGTGGCATTGAACAAAACTATATATATGAGGACATAATATGCAATCAGAAATGTAAGATAACCTCACTATTAATATTATAGTTTTATATAGAACATTATGCTTATCAATATTATATGGACGAAGATAATGTGTAGTGCAACTTTAAGAACTTGAAAACGAGTAATGATTATTGACAAACTAACTATATAAAAATAGCATTTAATGTTATTCGTTGTTTATGGTTGATTTTATCACAATTTTTTGTGATAAAATCAAAGATGTGAAATAAAAAGAAATGAGTATATATAATTGATGGCCCACAAATTGATGGTTGAGATCTCAACATCTTACAATGTTGTTATAGGAGGAACAACAACCATTTCTCTCTCAGCAAGCTACAATGTTGTTATAGGAGGAACGAAAAATCATTGTTCTCGCAACAAAATATAGTGTTGTTATAGGAGGAACAACAAATCAACACTCAATAGTAGTCCTGATGATGGATCCCTCTTTGGATTTGAAACGTTGACAGAAATAATGGTTTTTACTGTGGGTTCTCCGATTTCTAAAGAAAATCATTACTCTCACGACAAACTACATTGTTGTTACAGGAGGAACAACAAATCTTTTTTTCCAGCCTCGGAGTCTGTAAAAACACATTTTAAAGATCCCTTCATAACTCCCCAACGAAGGATCTTTTTGGAAAATTTCTCATGAGTTACCAAACAGTCCCTGCTTTGCACAAAACCTAGATGCCATAATTTCGAACTTCGTCTTCCTTTGATAAGAAATTGATCCACATATTTGATGACAGTTTTCCTTTACAAATTTTCTTTCTTCTATTGGCTTGATATACAGTGCTCTGTATTCTCGAACCTGTAATGTAAAATGACTCTTTCCAATACAAAATATTGGATGAAAAAGTACTGGATTAGAATATTAAATGAAATATGATTCTCTAGGTTCTCATTTAAATGTAAATAATAGAGAAAATATAATGTAGGAATTCCTTATTCAACACAACAATTTAAATACCAAATCAATTTCAACCTCCATATATTAATATTATGGTTCACAAACCTCACAAACACATATGAAAATAATTGTCTCACACACACTTATGAATTCAATTTGTTTATACAAAAAGCCATTGGTCTAAGAAATTTTGTTCAATTAACTTCAATCTCACACCAAAAATTTCCAGCACCCAAACGTATTCCTCCTCCCTCCAAAAACTAAAAGTAATTGTCTAAGAAATGAGTTCATGGATGTGAACCAATTTACGATACCCTAACTACCTATTAACTATAAAATAATTTCTTTTAACTAGATATTCCTAACTAATCTTAATTGATTATCAAAAAAATTTCACAAATAAACTTTAAAATGTTCTAGCCTTGACATGTGATCAATCCATCACATTCCTAGGCTCTTGGTCTAACTTTAATAACTTATCATTGCTATGTACTTGGCCTAATGCACATGCATCAGACTCCCCAAGAAAGAAAATTTTATGAGCTCCTTCTCATAAGATATTCTATAGAATGACCTGCTTTCTGTAGTGTTGCTTCATCCATCCAAGTAGAATCCTCCATCAGATAGTCTTTCCACTTCACAAGATATTCCAAGTATTATTTCCTTATGGTCTTATTGGAAACACATGTATCCAAAATATGTTCAGCCTCTAAACTCTTTGCCACAGGTATTTGCTCCAGCCACTGCTATTCTTTTCCTTCATCCTTGTCAAGATTACTAGAAGCTTGATCCACATCACCAATTGTGTAGTGATACAAATCTGCTACATTAAAATGGGTGAAATGCTAATTCTTGGAGGTAACTCTAGCTCATAAGCATTCACGGAAAACTTGTGGAGGATCTTACAAGGTCCTACCTTCTTCATTTTCACATGTTGACATACCCTGCACTTACTCACGTACCTTTGTACATCTGCCTTCATCTTAGGCCAAAAATAGAAGTGACTCAACTGGCCAAGTGTTTTCTCAACACCAAAGTGTCCAACCAACCCACCATTATGCTTTCCTTGGACCAAGTTTTCCCTCATTGATAAATTGGGAATACATAGCGGATTTTTCTTGAACAATAAACCATCCTACAACATAAACTCTTTCCATGGACTATTGTCCCTATTGACTAGATTTTTACACACTCCAAAAGATTTTTTAAAATCAACAAGAATGTCATACAAGTCCTTCAAAGAATCAAAGCCTAAAATTTGTATTTGACTTTCCTGCATGATTAAGCATCTCCTACTCAAGGCATCAAGAACCTTATTTGCCTTCCCACTAATGTGCTTAAAAAAAAGTGAAATTTTGAAGGAAATCCACCCACTTTGCATGTTTATGATTTAAATTATGTTGCTGCATAATTTATTGTAAGGAAAAATTATCCATGTATAGAACAAACTCGTTAGGCATCAAGTAATGCCTCCAATGCTTCAAAGCTTCAACCATCGCATAAAATTCTTTGTCGTAGGAAGGGTATTTTTGTTTTGACTAATTTAACTTCTTGCTAAAATATGCAATGGGCTTATCTTCTTGGCTCAGTACAACTCCAATAGTTGTCCCACAAGCATCATATCTCACTTGAAAGGGCTAATTGAAGTCTAGAAACTTTAACACCGATTTCTCAGTGATCTTCTTCTTCAATATTTGAATTTTGTTTTTTGTTTCTGTTGTCCAATAAAATGGCTTCCTATTCTTCTTGATGGTTTCAATGATAGGTGCACAAATGTCACTAAAATTCCTGATAAATTTTCTGTAGAAGCTAGCTAAGCCATGAAAACATCTCACCTCAAAAATGTTCTTAGGTGAGGGCCAATTTAAAATTGTCTCTATCTTCTCTGGATCAATTTTCAATCCATCCTTAGAAATGAAAAAACCCAAGTATACAAGCTCACTCTTCATAAGAGAACACTTCTTCATGCTAATCAATAGCTTTTATTACTGCAATCTCTCTAAAACATACTTCAAATGTCTTAAGTTATCTTCTTTAGTTTGATTGAAAAGTAAAATGTCATCCAAGTAAACAATGACAAACTTACCAATGAACTCCTTCAAGACTTCAATCATCAATTGCATAAAGGTATTGCGTGCATTTGACAAGCCAAATGGCATGACCATCCACCCGTACAAGACTTCATTGATCTTGAAAGTTTTCTTCCACTCGTCTCCATCTCTGATCTAAATTTGATGATAACCACTTTTCAGGTCAATATTTGAGAAGTAAGTTTCTCCACTCAAGCAATCCATCATATCATCCATCCATGGCAATGGAAACCTGTAATGAATGGTGATCTTGTTGATTACTCTACAGTTAGTGCACATTCTCCATTCTCCACCCTTCTTTGGACTTAGTACTGTAGGTACAACACACAAAATCAATATTTATCTTATTAATCCTTTGTCCAACAATTCTTGTACTTTCTTCCTCACTTCCTCATTCTCTTTGGGTGTCATCTGATATGTAGCCTTGTTCGAAATACTTGCTCCCAGTATCAAATATATGTGATGAATGATGCTTCTTTTGGGTGCAAAATCACTTGGAAATTCATCAACTACAATATCATGAAACTCATGCAACTACTCTTGAACTTCAATAGGTAAATCTACAATTTTAGTGTACAGAAGTACTCCCTTTGGCTTGCAAATCACTGCATAGCTTACCTCTTCTTCTTCCATCTGTTGTAGAAATTCCTTTCCACTAAGTAGCAGTGCATTTGGGCTACTTTTTTCTATTGTACCTTCCTTTCTCAACGGTACAAGAGTGTGCTTGATGCCATCCTTTTCAAACTTATAACAATTTCTCTCTCCATCATGTGTCACCTCCCTATCAAACTGCCATGGCCGACCCAAAAGAATGTGACAAGCATCCATTGGCATTACGTCACAGAGCACCTTGTCTTTATACCTACGTATCTGAAACTCAACTTCACTTTGTTCATGCACCAACAATTGGTCCTTTTTGGAACCAAGATACCTTATAAAGTTTGAGGTGCTTAATCTTTTTCAATCCCAATTTTCCACCATTTCTTGGGAAACTAGATTATCTGTACTTTCACTGTCAATCACCAATTTGCAGCATTTTCCTTTTCCCTTACACATTGCCTTGAATAAGGATTTCCTTTGGACTGGTTCAGTAGTCTCCTTTGCTGGTTTTAATAGGAATTTGTGCATCATCAACACCTCTCCAGTCTCTAGCACATTCTCTACCTCAGGTACTTGTGCCTCTACTACTTCAGTTGAGCTATGTATGCAACTCGTTGTCATGTATTTTCATTCTTAGGACATTCAAAATATTGGTGACCCAATTTGTTACATCTGTAACATGAGTAGGTAGTCTCTTTGCCTCTTCCTCTACCTTTGCCTCTCTGGTAAGGTCTTCCTCCTCTACTACCACCTTATTTCTCTGACTTCCTTTGCTAATTTGAGTTTCCTTCATCATTATTTTGTGCAAGAAACTTTCCTTTTCCATTTGTTTGTCCTTTCCCTTTGGAAAAACCACATCCTTTGCAGAGCTTTTCTTCTTAGCTATCTTTTCTTCTACTTTCAAAGTGCGCTGGTATGCTTCCTCTATTTTCCTTGGAGAAAGTATGTTGATTTCATCTTGAATATCTAGCCTCAAACCATTGATATACCTTGTTGTTTTTTCTGGGGTATCTTCTACATAACCTACTCACAAATTCACCTTGTAAAACTCTTCGGTGTATTCTCTCACTGTCATTATCATTTGTTTAATATTTTGCATATTTTTGTAAAGAGTTAGTTGGTAATCCTTTGGCAATAAATTACTCTTCATCTTTGCCACCATTTTATCCCAATTCTTGATCAATGGTTTTTCCTTCTTCCTTATTTCAACCTATACATTGTCCCACCATAGTGCAACATGGCCTTTCAACCTTGTCACAGTAAACTTGACTCTCTTATCCTCGTCAATTTCCTTGTACTCAAAATAATTTTCCATCTCACTCATCCAATCTTGTAGATTCTCATCTTTCAAACTTCCATCATAAATAGAGATTTTAGGCTTTAGCCTTGAACTTGAGCACAATACTTCTCTCAACAACTTAATCTCAACAGCTTCTTCAACAAGCATTACTCCTTCTTCAATTTCCTCTTCGACCTCACTAACATCTCCACCTTCAAGATCCCATTGTCTCCCTACTTACATGGCTTCTATTGATTTGGGATAGCATCAGATGTGCTCTAGCTATGAAAATTGGTGGAGAGGCTAAGGCACATGAGATCTCCAATACCCCGAAAGGGTTTGGGAAAATTCTAAACAGTTTGGGAGATATTAAAATAATTAATATTTTCAATGGAGTCCCTAAGTCTACACTTAGGGAAAATGAAATATTAATGTGTATTAATATAAAACTATGTTAGAATGTTCCAAAAGTGATGGACCAAGCTAGATCTAATCTTAGCCATTGATTAGGGACTTAATCTCAATCCTTTATTTGTTAACAAGAAAAGTATAAGAGGAGGCTTGAGGGTCACTTGGAGAACACACTGAGGGAGACCAATCAATTCAATTTCTAGAGCGGGGTTAGTTGAGAAATTGAACCAATGGTTTGGTGAGCAGTTAGGAGGCAACAAGTATGGAGTAGAGAGGCAGGATCAACCACTAGAGATTAGTGCTGAGGTAGGAGAGGTAGAGGCAGGGCTTTTCAAGTAGACACAGAGGCAACAGAAGACTACGCAGTCACTTGCTGGGCCTGCATGAGTGATGCAGAGAGGCCTAGGGCTGACGCAGTCAAGCAGGGGTTGACGTAGAGGGTTTGAGAGCCACACAGTGGTCATTGGGGCTAACACTGGGATTGGGACAAGTGCTAGAGAATTATTTCTCTCTATGGGTAAGCCAGTTTGGCACCCTGTTGTATAGAACAATTGTTGAATAATAAAATCCTCCCTTGTTGCACTGATTTTCCCACATTAGATTTTTCTGGGGACTGTTGTCGAAAATATATGTCTCAATGTGTTAATGCTTGTGCATATGTTTATTTTTGTATTACAGTGTGATATCTATAGCAGTATTTATTTTAATGTTTATTGAAGTAATTTCATAACTAACTTATTGTAGAATAAGTAGGAAAAATAAATTAGTTGCTGCAATGATAGAATTTTCACCTGGTATTAGAGGAAGTAATCAGAGACAGAAAGGGAAAATCAGTTATGGGTTGAGATCAAGATGCAGAGGCATCCACGTCAGGGGACTCACACAAATTTTCAGAAGATAGCACAAGAGAAAGAGATTTCGATTTCTCTATGTTGGCTTCCAGGCTGGAAGAAGAAGTGGCGTGTATGACTAGTGTTGCATTATCAGAAGTACGGTATATAGATAGTGGAGCTTCATGGCATATGACGAGAATTAGGGAGTGCTTCTTAGAATATCGAGAAGAGAAGATGAACTTTCATATCACCATGGGGAACAAGGAAAAGTGTACTCTAGTAGGGAAGGGTACCATAATTTTTCAAACAGAATCGGGAGAACGTTTCTATGCTACAAATATACTACATGTACTAGGATTAGGGATGAACTTACTTTCCGTGTCACAACTACAAGGCAAGGGATATGATGTCTACTTCATCAAGGAGAAGGTATACGTCAAACACCTGAGCTGGAAAAAGGAAGTGCAAATCAGGATCAAAAGTAATTGATTATATAAATTGCAACTAGAATCACCAATGACACTAATAAAAAGTCATGGAGATAAGGACTTGAACCAACTATGGCACAGAAGAATGGGTCACTTGCACCATGGAGCTCTGTGAATTATCAGGAGCACTATAACAGGAGTTCCGGATCTGAGTATGGGACGAGATAATGTATGCGGGGGATGTGTTCTAGGAAAGTATGCCAAGGCAGATTTTCCTAGGAGCAAACATAGCGCCAAGAGTATACTAGGATTGATACAATCTGATATCCGTGGACCTATGTCCATCAAATCTCTTAGTGGTGTCGAGTATATCCTTACCTTCATTAATGACCACTCAAGAAAAACATGGATTTATTTTCTGAAAACCAAGGATGAGGTTTTCTGTCGATTCAAGGAGTTCAAGGCTCTAGTGGAGAATCTGACTAGGAAGAAAATAAAAATTTTGTGCTTAGATAATGGTGGAGAATATGTCAATAAGGAATTCACTGATTTTTGCACTAAGGAGGGCATCAAAAGAGAGTGGACAACTCCATATGATCTGAAGTAGAATGGGTAGAAGAAAGAAAGAACAGGACTATTGGAGAAGCAGCTAGGGCCACGATGTATGATTAGGATATGCCAAAATTCCTTTGGGCAGAAGCATGCAACACAACATTCTATGTTTAGAACATGAATCCTCATCGGTCAGTGGGCAAGATTACTCTAGAGAAAGTCTTCACAGGGAAGACACCTGAAGTTAGTAATTTCAGGATAATTGGGAGTCTAGCATATTTCCGCATACTCGAAGAAAAGAGGGAGAAGATGGATCAGATTGCGGAAAAGGATATCTGGTAGGGTATAGTGAGAACACTAAGGCATATATAGTCTATCTTCTAGGGAGTAGGAAGGTAGTAGTATGATGATATGTAAAGTTCATGGAGGACATGGCTTTTAGAAGATCTCACGAGATGCCTTCCAAGGAGCAGTCAAAAGAGGAGTCGTTTCTTAAGCCTCTTCAACCAACAAAAGTAAATAATTCTTCCTCAGGATAGGAAGATTCTCAAGATGAGGATGAGTATCAAATAGAAGCACCTACTGGTAGAGGAAGAACTAGTAGGGAACTTTATTAGATACTGCGAGATGAAGAGGACTTCATCGGTGTGCCAAGAAACAATATGAGGGAGCGAAAATAGCCAGATAGATATCGGGCATTAGTAGATCATGATGGAGAGCCTTTGAGTTTTAAGGAGGCAACTCAACATCAGGTTTGGCTAGATACGATGGTGGAGGAATACAACTCCATAATGGTAAATGATGTCTGGGAAGTGGTGCAAAGACCTCAAGACAAATTAGTGGTAGGTTCAAGATGGATCTACAAGAACAAATACGTTGTAGATGATAGTGCTCAAAAATACAAGGCCAAGTTTGTGGCTAAGGGGTATGCTCAAAAGGAAGGGATTGATTATGAGGAGACCTTTGCCCCAGTATCTAGTTATACATCTATTAGGATTGTGATGTCTTTTGTAGCCCAGATGGGATGGGAGATCCATCAAATGGATGTCAAAATGGCATTTCTGAAAGAGGCAATAGAAGAGGAGGTATACATTGAAAAACTAAAAGGCTTTGAAACTCATGAGAAGAAGTCTCATGTATGCAAATTGAAGAAAGCCTTGTATGGGCTAAAACAGGCACTGAGAGCATGATATGGTCGAATAGATGGCTACTTGTAGAAGATGGGGTTTGTCAAGAGTGACATGGATCTGAATCTCTACTATCTGGTTGTAGAGAACAAGCCGCTAAACTTAGTATTGTATGTGGATGATCTCTTTCTAACAGGATCATCTAGACACATTGGGGACTGCAAGAAGAATCTAGCCATAGAATTCGATATGAAGGATTTGGGATGAATGCACTACTTCCTAGGGTTAGAAGTTTGGCATCATAAGGGAGAAATCTTCCTTGGGCAATGGAGGTATTCTATAAAAATCTTGAAAAGATTCGGGATGGAACTATAGACCTATGGTTATGCCAATGATCACTAATTGGAAGAAGATTGATGCATAAGAAGACAAGGATGTTGATCCCACCCTATACAGGCAGCTCATAGGGTCCCTGATGTATTTGGTCAATACTAGGCTAGACATTTTCTACTTTGTCAACACCCTTAGTTAGTTCATGGTGGAACCAAGGAGGGCACACTGGGCAGCAACCAAACATGTTCTTAGGTATTTACAGTGAATAATCGATTATGGACTCTTGGACACCAAGAGTAAGGATATCATATTGAGTGGATTTATTGATGTAGATTAGGCAGGAAGTTCAGTGGATCAGAAAAGTACCTCTGGGTATTGTTTCAACATTAGATCAGGAATGAGCTCCTGGTGTATTAGGAAACATAAATCCGTCGCTCTAAGCTCATCTGAGGTGGAATATATGGCAGCAAGCACAACTTTGTGTGAGGTCATATGGCTTAGAAAACTGTTTGTGAACCTACTAAGAAGGAATATGGAGGCAACCAGGATCATGTGTGATAATCAAAGTTGCATCAAGCTCTATAAGAATCTAGTGTTTCATGATAGGTTGAAGCATATTGATATTCGGTGTCACTTTGTTAGGGATTGTGTCCAACGAGGAGCTGTACAGTTGAGCTAGACTCCTACAGGAGAATAGGTGGTAGACATCCTCACCAAGGCCCTTGGAAGGAAAAAATTTGACTACTTTAGGGAAAAGATGGGGATGGTAAAGAACCTGTTTTAGTAGCAGAAATGGGAATGATAACTGCAAGGATGTAGAGGGAGATGCAGTGCAGATGTAGTGTTGGGAG
The DNA here is from genome assembly GCA_000404065.3 of Pinus taeda. Classification (NCBI taxonomy): domain Eukaryota; kingdom Viridiplantae; phylum Streptophyta; class Pinopsida; order Pinales; family Pinaceae; genus Pinus; species Pinus taeda. Next base: position 94,231 of record APFE031152288.1, read on the forward strand.
AAAGGACCAACAACACCACAGATGTAAAGGAAGTTTTCGTATAGATGAAACAATGGCAGTAGTAGAGAAATGGGGAGCAGTACGGGATGCAGCAGTGCAGAGGATGTTGGGCAGGGAGGCTTAACATCAGCATAGGGACTGATGCCAGATGATCAGGGTAATACTCAGTGAGGAGTATTAGTAGAGCACAGTCCTTGCTAAGAGGGAGTATTGATTTGGGGTAACATTAGATGTGCTATAGCCATGAAAATTGGTGGAGAGGCTAAGGCACATGAGATCTCCAATATCCAGAAAGGGTTTGGGCAGATTATAAATAGTTTTGGAGGTATTAAAATAACTAATATTTTTAATGGAGTCCTTAAGTCTAAACTTAGGGAAAATAAAATATTAATGTGTATTAATATAAAACTGTGTTAGAATGGTCCAAAAGTCATGGATCAAGCCAAATACAATATTAGCCATTGATTAGGGACTTAATCTTGGCTGTTGATTTGTCAATGAGAAAAATATAAGAGGAGGCTTGAGGGTCACTTGGAGAACACACTGAGGGAGACCAGTCAGTTCAATTTCTGGAGTGGGGTTAGCTGAGAAATTGAACCAGTGGTTTATTTAGTAGTCAGGAGGTAGCAAGTACGGAGCAAAGAGGTGACATAAACCACTGGATATCAGCACTGAGGCAGGAGAGGCAAACGCAGAGGCAACAGAAGACTGCGCAGTCACTTAATGGGTCTGCGTGAGTGATGCAGAGAGGCCCAAGGCGACGCAGTTAAGCAGGGGCTGACACATAGGGTTTGAGAGCCATGTAGAGGTTAGCCAGGTTGATGCTGGGATTGGGAGAATTTCTGAAGAATTATTTCTCTCTGTGGGTAAGGCAGTTTGGCATACTGTTGTACAAAAAAATCGCTGAATAATAAAATCCTCCCTTGCTGCACCAGTTTTCCCACATTGGGTTTTTTCGGGGAATGTTGTCCTAAATATTTGTTTCAATGTGTTAATGCTTGTGCCTATGATTATTTCCGTATTATGGTGTGATATCTACAACAGTATTTAGTTTAATGTTTATTGAAGTAATTTTATAAATAACTTACTGTGGAATAAGTAGGAAAAATAAACCAGTTGCTATAGTGAAAGAATTTTCAAAGCTTCTGACCAAACTTGTAGTACCCTTTTCTCTTCTCGGAGTTCTGTATTACCCGCGGGTCTACCTCCATGGCCTCATGGTATTCCTTCTTGCCTATTCATCTCTCTATACTATAGAGACCAATAACGTTAAGGCTTTGATACCACAAATTGATGGTTTCTATCTCAACATCTTACAGTGTTGTTACAAGAGGAACAACAATCATTGCTCTCTCAGCAAACTACATCGTTGTTATAGGAGGGATAACAAATCATTGCTCTCACAGCAAACTACAGTGTTGTTATAGGAGGAACAACAAATCATTTCTCTCACAAAAAACTACATTGTTTTTATAGGGGGAACAAAAAATCATTTTTTTCCAGCCACACAGTCTGTAAAAATAAATTTTAAATATCCCTTCATAACTCCCCAACCAAAGATAATTTTGGAAGATCGCTCACGTGATACAAATAGAACCTGCTTTGCACAAATCCCAAATGCCATAATTTCGAATTTCATCTTCCTTTGATCATAAATTGACCCGCATATTTGATGACGATTTCCTTTACGAATTTTCTTTCTTCTGTTGGGTTGATAGAGAGTGCTCTATATTCTCAAATCTGTAATGTAAAATGACTCTTTCCAATACAAAATATTGGATGAAAACATATCGGATTAGAAGATTAATTGAAATATGATTCTCTAGGTTCTCATTTAAATGTAAATAACAAAGAAAATATAGTGCATGAATTCCTCATTCAATACAACAATTTAAAGACCAAATCAATTTCAATCTCCAGGTATTAATATCATGGTTCACAAACCTCACAAATACATATGCAAATAACTGTCTCACACACTTACGAATTCAATTTTCTAATACAAAAAGCCACTAGTCTAAGAAATGTTGTTCAATTAACTTCAATCTCACACCAAAAGCTTCCAGCACCCAAAAATGTTCCTCCTCCCTCCAAAAAATAAAAGCAACTATCCAAGAAATGAGTTCATGGATGTGAACCAATTTCCCTTAGCCCTAACTACCTACTAACTATAAAGTCATTTGTTTTAACTAGATATTCCTAACTAATCTTAATTGAATAAAAAAAGAATCACAAATAAACTTTAAAATGTTCTAGCATTGACATGTGATCAATCCATCACAATGTGAGGATCTTGGTCGAACTTTAATAACTTATCAATTTTATGTTCTTGGCCTAATGCACCTACATCACTAAGTCATTATGTTTTTAGTGTAGACGATAACATTTTATGGAAACTATTATCTTTTTAATGTTGATGAACATTTTACAATAGTTATCACATACTATCTTATGGTTATAATGGTATGAATGTTAAATTTCATATCACAGTTACATATGGGAGAAATATTGAACCAAATTATACCTAACATATAATCACAAAGTTAACATAACAACATTATTAATATTATAGATTTACCTAAAAACATTAAGCTTCCTAAGATTATATGGATGTACATAAGGTGTAATGCAACTTTAAGGACTTGATAATGACTAATGATGGTTGAGAAGCTAACTACATCAAAGTAGCATTTAATGTTGTTCGTTCTTTGTGGTTTATGTTGCACAAGCATGTTGCTTATGTGCATGGGCTATGTACACATTTTATGTGTGTGGGCTAGTTTTCTTAGTTACCTATATCATTTATGTGCGAGGATTAGGTATATTAGTTATGTGCATAAGTTAGATATATAATTTAATGTGTGTTTTTTATGTATTTGATAGGTATGTCATTTAATATGTTTGTTTCTTACGTACTTGTTTGTTGCATCATTTATGTGTGTGGGTTAGGTGATTCATTAATGTGTTTGGGTTAGATGTGTCACTAGTGTGTGTATATTAAGTACATTACTTTTGTGCACTAGTTAAGTGTGTTTCTTATGTGTGCAAGTTAGTTGTATCATTTATGTGCATGAATTAGGTTAAGTGTTCATGAGTCTCTAATGTATGATGCATTAGGTGCATATTATATTGTATTGTAAGTGTGTCGATTGTGTGCATGATGATGGTTGAGAAGCTAACTACTTTCAAAGTAGCATTTAATGTTGTTCATTCTTTGTGATTTATGTGTGCACAAACATGTTGCTTATGTGCATGGGCTATGTACACATTTTATGTGTGTGGGCTAGTTTTCTTAGTTACCTACATCATTTATGTGCGAGGGTTAGGTATATTAGTTATGTGCATAAGTTAGATATATAATTTAATGTGTGTTTTTTATGTATTTGATAGGGGTGTCATTTAATATGTTTGTTTCTTACGTACTTGTTTGTTGCATCATTTATGTGTGTGGGTTAGGTGATTCATTAATGTGTTTGGGTTAGATGTGTCACTAGTGTGTGTATATTAAGTACATTACTTTTGTGCACTAGTTAAGTGTGTTTCTTATGTGTGCAAGTTAGTTGTATAATTTATGTTCATGAGTCTCTAATGATGATGCATTAGGTGCATATTATATGGTATTGTAGGTGTGTCGATTGTGTGCATGATTATGTGTTTGGATTATGAGCAAGATTATGTGCGTAATTTATGTATTTATAATTTTGTATGCCATTTATGTTTATGTGTGGGAGTAGGTGTATCAATTATGTGTGTCATTTATGTACATTTTTAATGTGTGTATATTAGTTGTGTCTATTCGATGCATCAAGCTCTATGTGTCCTTTTTATATGCATTGTTTATGTGTATGAGTTAGGTTAGCTTTTTATCATCTATATTATTAATTTATTTGGGTTAAGTGTCACTTATGTGTCTAGGTTAAGTGAGTCACTTATGTATGTGGATTATATGTGTTGTTTATATGTGTGGGTAAGGTGCATCATTTAAATTCATTTCTTATATTTTTTAAGCGTGTATGTTATGTGTGTATTATGGGTATCACTAAAATGTATTGGTTGGTGTGGTGTTTATTATATTAGTTAGGTGTGTCATCTATGTTTATGGCTAGGGTGTGTCATTCATGTGTGTGTTTAGAGGTTATGGCATATCAGGTATATGCATATTTTATGTGCATGGATTGGGTTTTCCTTTATGTATGTGTTTAGGTGAAACTTTTATATGTGTAGGTTTGGTTAGCGATCTTATAGGATCATCAACAAAGTGGATTTTTCTCTTAGGAAATAGTGATGGTCATGGGAAAAGTATTTGCCCATTTTCATTTGTTATTTTAGCAACAAAAAAAGAAAACATTATCTAATCATCACCAAAAAATATTATTAGAAACAATGTTAATAATGATGTATATCTACATTTCACAACACCTTTAAGGTGATGCTTGTTTGGGTGACAATGGTTTTTTAAATATCACCAATGAAATTATATTCACAACTTTCAACCATCACTGTTGATATTTTTGTGCATGCGATCAAGACTCCCTCTTATGAACCCATAAAAAAGTCAAATTATGAGTCACATCCAACAAGCCAAAAATATGGAGATGGAGTACTTGATCAAAAGGAGCACTTGTTGAAGTTGGAAGAAGTGTGTGTTTAAGCAATAGACTGATAAAATAATATGGAATGACATAAAAATTTCAATAAATAATGTTGAAGTTACTTGGTTATAATCTAATAAGCACGCCTTATCTACTTAATTGCTCTTAAACTAGTTAGGATCAAAATTTGGATGAATATGAGTGTTTCTCCCTAAGACTTGGTTGCTCAAAATTTATTAGTAATCAATAAGACCAAATATCAAATATATGACTTTCTAACCTCATTTGAATCCTATAAACTCCATTCCCAATCTATAACTTTCTAACCTCATTTGAATCCAATAAACCTCATTCCCAATCCCATTTGTAGTGTGTTCACGGTGCTATATGCGGCCAACATTGTAAGGGGATCTCCCCAATGTGAAGTCCCAATTAGACCTCACATCATTTAGTGTAGAAGTCCCATCGGGTCATATGGTTTGGCCATCGTTGGAATGCTTTAAAGATATACCTTGGGTACCAACCAACACAAGAGAATACACACTACTTTGGGGCAGCAAGAATGTGAGCTTTGTGAGACATACAAGGGAGACTTCCACGACGGATACTCAGGAATAAAGAGAAAGACTTTTTGAATACCTGAAAGTTAGTCCACATCGTAAGAAACAATTATTAAATCATCACACCATTCATTCAATAATAGTCATAGCTAAGCAACAAATTAGTTCTGTAACTCAGTATGTAAATAAAGAAACATGTACCACAAACATAGCCAAAATAGTCCAACTACATCTATGATACATGTATGAAGGAATATCAAGTCATTGAGCTTCTCATTAAAAGTGTAAGATCCGAAGTAAATTATTACATGAATGAAACATTGTATCCAATAGTGGAACACGAAGCCACAACTTTATTATCCAAAGAATGATCTATCTCCTATTTGTTACAAGAGAATCCAAGGCAAAACCTCTAGAATCTAAAGCCTTCCAAAAGCCTCTTGCTTGAGTTATGAGGAGCTATTTATAACAATTGACATTGACCTTTGAGCTTCCTCATGAATCTTTGACTCTTATGACTATTCATATTTTGTACATGACTCATTAAATTCCAATGTGTGGCTTTTCACATTCCACACGTGTCCCTTGGACTTCATTACATAACATTTATTACATAAGACAATTTACAAATGAGACAGTGGCCTAATAAATTAATATTAACGATACTTAGAGTATTAACCTATAGAAGCCATTCATATGGTTATTGTTCATGGTAGGGGCTCTTGAGAGGCTTTATATTTGGCTTTATAACCCTAAAGTTTCCATATTTCCCTCTATTAACCCTTATATGAAAGATTTGGAGGCTTTCTACATCAAAGAGCATAGCATAACTCTAGTATTTAATGGAAATAGAGTGGTTGGCTTCCAATGTAAGTCTAGAATTCCATAGTTCTTTAAATTTAGGCAACAGTTTGAGATATTGTATGAAATATTTCTTTCTATTTTAAATGCCCTAAATAGAAAACCCATGAACTCAATTAAACTTATGAAATAGGTGTTAAAATTGAAGGCAATGAGGAATCATTGAAACCATCATGAGGTAAAAAGTAAGGTGTGACTAGAAAGTAGTGTAGATATTTTTGGCAATAGCCAAAAATGTGTATCACCATGTAGAAAATGTTATTGCAATAATTTTCTTATGACCCCATCTAACCACTACTACAGTGCTTGATTAAAGGAAATAATTTGATAGAATTTCTTATTAGACATCTCCATTATATCTACAAGGTAATAATAGTAAGGGCCATTAGATTTGTGTTAAGAAGTTAGCATGTTAGAGGTATTAGGTGTGTATGTTAGGTTTGTGAATTAAATGCTTTGTTTATATGTGTCACTTATGTGCAAGGGTTAATTATGTCGTTTATGGGTGTGGCTTATGTTAAAGTGTCTTGCTTATATATGTCAGTTATTTGTGTTGGTTAAGTGCATTGTTTATATTTATTATTTGCATTTGCAAGATAGGTGCATCATTTATGTACATGGCTTAGGCACATCATTTATGTTTCTGGGCAGGTTAGGTGTGTTGTTTATATGTGTGGGTTATTCATATATTTTATGTGAGTGCATTAGGTGCATAATGTATGTGTGTGGGTTAGGTGTGCCATATAGGTGTCTCATTTATGTGTGGTGCTTACGTGTGTATAGGTTTCATCTTTGTAAGCTCTTATTGTCAACTCTATATGCACAACCATTTACAAGTAGATCCTAAATGAAAACCAATAGAATAGTATATAAACTAAAAAGGATGGAGACCTTTAATTAACTTCTCAAATGCATAAACAATATATGAATATAAATATCTTCCCATTGTTAGTCAAAATGGTAACTTACAAGTCATGTAACTTCTATCACAATGGAGATAGGCATTTATACTTATGTGAATTGGCTAGTGTAACAATTTTTTGTGATAAAATCAAATATTCATAGTAAGAAGAGATGTGTATATCTAACTTATTATCTTTTTAGTGTAGATGATAACATTTTACAACACCTATCACATATGACCTTATGGTTACAATGGTGTGGAATGTTATATATAATATCACAATTATTGATGGGAGTGTCATTGAACAAATATATATATATATATATATATATATGAAGACATAATATGCAATTAGAAACCTAAGATAAACTCACTGTTAATATGATATTTTTACCTAGAACATTATGCTTATCAATATTAGATGGATGTAGATAATGTGTAATGCAACTTGCAACTTTAAGAACTCGAAAATGAGTAATGATTATTGACAAACTAACTAAATAAAAGTAGAATTTAATGTTATTTGTTGTTTATGGTTGATTTTATCACAATTTGTAGTGATAAAATCAAATATGTGAAATAAAAAGAAATGAGTATATCTAAGTCATTATCGTGTGAAAACATGAATTTGGGTTATACTTTTGTGAGAAATGCCCTCAAAAATTTCACAATCTCAATCTTTCGGCTGAACAATTTTGTTTTTTTGTCAAATTTCCAAAATGTATTCGTCCGAACTATTATACAAATGTTTGGTCAAACTTTTGGTCATTTAGACTAACGCCGATCATTAAACAAAATATTTGTTGGTGTTGAAAAAATCGGCAAAAAAATAGTTCAACCGAATAAATAATTTGGCTGAATAAATGATTTGGTCGAACTATTTGTTCAACCAAACTATGTTTTTTGGCTGAAAAACATTTATATATATGATGGGCCAGACCTTTCTGCGAAGCTTTATGCTTTGTTGATTTCTGATTGTGGTCTGTTGAGTAGAGCGCTTTTACCAAGTCTTTGGTCTGTGGTTTGTTGAGTCGAGTCAAAGCCGAGCACTGTGAGGTTCATTCATTTCATTCATAATTTAATTTCTAGGAGCCAAGCGTTATGAGGTTCGTTCATTTCATTCGTAATATTTTTTTTTTATACATGATTTTTTTAATTAGAATGTTTATAATATTTTTTGTTTTTTTTGCAGCGTGGTGCTAGAGGAATTTTGGTTGGTTGCACTCATCACTAAAATATTTCTTCCAGCCTCCTCATCCAGACTAGGTAAGTCACCCAAGGCTCCTTTCTTTGGTTAAAAAATAAAATCAGTAGATAATGATAACGGTAATGATTTTAGTGGTGTACCTGTGTAGAAATGCTTAGAAATGATTTTATATCCAACACCTTAACTATGTAACTAAGTAGAAATTATTTTACCACCAAAAACAAACTTGACTTAAGGGGAATTATAATTACATTCTTACCTCAGAGACCTAATGGGGATACAACCATAACATTGGACAGGATAGTAACTTGCCTACCTTTCCATACTTTCCAAATCTATGCCCATAGTCAACCTTAACCTCAGTCTGAAATGGCCATGTAAATGAAATTAAAATTGAAATAATTAAAATATCATTTAAAGAGACATACATAGTATCATAATATCTCTTTAACCATTGCATGAATTCTAGATTGTCAATACTTAGCGTGATTGACTGTCGGTAGGGGAAGGGTCTCTTAGTAGGGAAGGCTCTCCTGAAAGTATCAAGCCAAATACTGCCATGCCTAAAAAAAGAACGAGGAATTATTAGCCTCATTACAACTCCAAAACTGGCAGAAATTGCACTGAAATGCCTATTTAATAAATTGGATTCTATTATAGAGAATTTGATTAAGTCTTAACTATCCAAGAAGATGTTGATTTATCCTATCCAGGCTATATTCTACTCTTGGCCATATGGAGGAACATATTGAGCAAATCCAAAAGACCTTCTTTGTTTGGAAAACCTACTCTAGCGAAGAATCTTAGTCCCTTCCCCTTCCTGGGCATAAGAGAAGAAGCTAGAGGTTGTGTAAATTGGATTGGTAGTAATTCAAACAATGGAATCCTTAATTTCACTTTCAAATCATTGAAAATAAACCCTAAAATCAACATATAGTTTCTACACATCTAGGGCGATATTGAGTGGAACTAGAGTAAGGAAATCAAAGACTTTCCCTTGAAACTTACATATTTTCTTTCCATATCAGTACTTTCTGAATATATCAAATTTTTGTACCTTCTCTAGGATTTCTAGGATTTCTACCAACTTAATGCTTTCTTGCAGGACAACTTGAAAGCCTTCGAACTGATTACCTATGTCCAATGATGTATCTGAATATTCTTGGAAATTTGATCAATGGTAGGCTTTACAGACAAGATTTTTTCCTTGAGTTATTTACCCCATGTTTTGCTGGAAGAAATTATTTTAACCACTCATAGAAACTCGGTCAATGATACCTTAATAAGCGCACTAGTAGCAGGATCAACTAGCAGTGGAGACATCCTTGATTCCAGAAATCAAGCATTTGGGAATGAAAATATCGACTTGCTTTGAGGCAAGTGAATCATGAATTCATAAAGAAATGAGTGGGGAATAGATGCATTATAGGAGGAAAATTGACACACTCATGTTTGAAAGGAATTTATCATTCACTTTAATATATTTTAAAGTCATAGGGTGTTCTTTACATTATATACGTTTCAAAATTTTATAGAGTTTCAAGGATGTCTTAGAAATTTTAAAATGGTGTACAAACGTGGCAAAGAGAAAACAATTATGAAGCTGACATTTAAAAATAGATTTGTGAGTTCATTCACATCAATTATCATATTTAAAACATCTGTGCTTAAAGGTTCAGTAACTAGGTAGCTGTAAATAACTACAAATAGTAGGACATTTATAGGTAATTAGAAATGTATACTAGTAATTTAGAGGTATATTTTTCTACAACAAAGTTAGCTCAACTTTGTTGGAAGTCTATTAGGATAGTTTAGATTCCTTAAAAATGGTTTTCTTTCAAAATTTTCATGAAATTTGAATGTAAAAGGATTAATCTCACACATATCAATTAATCTATATCTCCTAAAATTTGAATGTATAAAGATAAACCCCATACATACGAATTAATCTATATCTTGTAGTTATTTAAAAAAAATGGAAATAATTAAAATATCATTTAAAGAGACATAAAAAGCTTCCAAAATACAAACCAAAACTTGTTGTAACTTGATTTTAGGTTTTAACCTCGTACAAAAATTACCTACACACGAATTCTAAAAAACAGAAAATAAACAAAGGCGAGAGCATAACACATAAAACAAATATACACAGAGATTTTCCCCTAGATTCCAAAACCAGGACTACCAACTTGATTTTTCATTATGTTCATTTCAATGTTACAATACATATTTATACATGCAGAAGCATCCAATACCATGGACCGAAAACCATCACGTCCAAAACCATGCACGAAACCATAGGTAAGTTCACCCAACCTAATATAGGGTCCAAAACAAAAATTCCCCGGGGCACTGCCTTGAACCCTGTAGAGGGGACCTAGCCACCCCCCTCAAACCCCCTGGATAGAGTGGTTTCTGCCCCCCCCCACTGTGCAATTGACGCAATGAAGGGGGGGCTTTGTCCACCCTCTGACCCACTAGTTCACTAGGATATCTTGTCATGGAAAGAATATAACACAACCCAACATTGATTTATCTCGTATTTCAACCTTGATGCTTCTTGGGAGCATACTTTCCTTGCTTGTGTTGTTATATGTTCAATTATGTTTCCTTTTTCATTATGTCTAATTCATTTTGCTTCCCTATTCGCTTGGAACATGGGTCTTATTAGCTTCCTAAGATGAGGCAGAATACACTTAATTGAAGGTTCTTATACGTTCTCTTTTCAGGTAATAGTTTGAACTTTTTGAGATACATCTTTTTCATTTCTATTTTGCTGGGTGCATGAGATTGAAGCTAATTAGAGTGTTGGCATTGCTTTGTCATTTAATTTTTGTGTTTTAATTTTAATGTTATTGGGTTGACTTGTTCTACCTTGATTTATCTCGTAGAGAAAACTTGATGCTTCTTGGTAACATACTTTCCTTGCTCCTGTTGTTATATGTTCATTTATGATTCCTTTTTCATTATGTGCATTTCACTTCAAACTTCCCTATTTTCTTGGAACATGGGTCTTATTAGCTTCATAAGATGAGGCATAATAGACTTAATTGAAGGTTCGTGTACGTACTTTATTCAAGTAGCAGTTTCTTTTTGAGATACACAGTTTCATTTTTATTTTGTTGGGTACATGACATTGAATCTAATTAGAGTGTTTCCATTGCTTTGTCATCTATTTTTGGTGTTTTAATTTTAATGTTATTGGGTTTACTTGTTCTACCTTGATTTATCTCATAGAATTATGGTCCAAATGCACCAAAACACTCTGAAGATAAGCCCTACAATCATCAGGAGCTTCTACTCGATCAAAATGTTCTATACTGAGAATATGGGCATATGATGTAGTGCGAAAAAAACTAGAAATGGTGCACCTATCATTAATGCTAGTATCATATCCCCATCTTCTCAACACATAACATTTTAATTGACAAAATGAAAATTTTGATCAACGAAGAGGATGCCTATGAAAAGGAAGATGATATCATGGCCATTGAACAACTTCGATGCTTTTTGGTAAGATATTTTCCATGCTTATGTTGTTATATGTTCATTTATGTTTCCTTTTTTATTATGTGTAATTCACATTTCTTCCATATTTTCTTGGAATATGTGTCCTATTAGCTTCCTAAGATGAGGTAGAATACACTTAATTGAAGGTTCTTGTACTTGCTCTTTTCAAGTAGTAGTTTCTTTTTTAGATACATCTTTTTCATTTCTATTTTGTTGGGTGCATGAGATTGAAGATAATTAGAGTGTTGGGATTGATTTGTCATCTATTTTTTGTGTTTCAATTTTAATATTATTGGGTTGCTAATTAGAGTGCCAAAATTGCTTTTTCATCCATTCTTGGTGTTTTAATTTTAATGTTATTGGGTTGACGTGTTCTACCTTGATTTATCTCGTAGAACAACCTTAATGCTTCTTGGTAACATACTTTCCTTCCTTCTATTGTTATATATTCATTTATGTTTCCTTTTTCATTATGTGTAATTCACTTTACTTCCCTATTTGCTTGGAAAATGGGTCTTATTAGATTCCTAAGATGAGTAAAAATACACTCAATTGAAGGTTCTTGTACTTTCTCTTTTCAAGTAGTAGTTTCTTTTTGAGATACATTTTTTCATTTCTATTTTGTTGGTTGCATGCAATTGAAGCTAATTAGAGTGCTGGCATTGCTTTGTCATCTATTTTTGGTGTTTTAATTTTAATGTTATTGAGTTGACTTGTTCTACCTTCATTTATCTCGTAGAACAACCTTGATGCTTCTTGGTAACATATTTTCCTTGCTTATGTTGTTATATGCTCATTTATGTTTCCTTTTTCATTATGTGTATTTCACTTTGCTTCCATATTTTCTTGGAACATGGGTCTTACTAGCTTCCTAAGATGATGCAAATTACACTTAATTGAAGGTTCTTATACTTTCTCTTTTCAAGTAGTAGTTTTTTTTTTTTTTTTTGTAAGCTTAGGTAGGTTCTCCTTTTCTATTTATATAAAAACAAACTAAATCCACATACTGTCAATAGGTGGCCTCAACTTGTCCAGTTGAAAACCAAGTTTGTTGGCCACCTATGCATATTATAAGCCATCAAAAATTAGTAAGTTAACAATCTTTCTACCCAAGCTATATATACAGAACTATTTATAAACCATATTTTAACTTTAGGTCCCATAAACATGCATATAGAAAGAAAACTAGCCGCTAAAAAAATAGTAACCAGAGAACATAAGCTCAGTATACTCCTTGGGCTCGTCCTGATCTATCTGAACGATTGTTGGGTCTTCAACTGAACCTTCATTCGCTGGTGTCATTTCCATGATACAGGGGATGTGTCTCTGTATTTGGTCAAGTCTAATATCCTTCTTACATAGTTGGAATTGTATGGTTTCCAGGTCTCGTTTATAATCAGGCATATCTCTGATTATCAACACCATCCCCATGGATAATTTCACCATCGCGTTGCCAACCAGCCTCTTCATAAGCCAGTACAAATGTAAGATCTGCTTATATTGAGACATTCTTCCTCTCGTATTTCCAGGATTAGGAGTGAGGTCTCTCCACTCTTCCATCTCTTCTTCTGAGTCTTCTTCCTTAATCTTATCTTCCATCTCCTCCATAATTTTTCTGATCCCTTCATCCGTGTCTTTCATATATGCCCTGACTTCTTCCTTCATAGTCTCCTCCATGGGACATCTTCCCATCCTTTTTCTTGAGGTTCCCATGTCCTGAGAGCACGGTCCATTATTTCTCTTGCCTCTTCGACCATGACCTCTGGATGCCCACGTCATGTCTTCACTCCCTTCTACCTGTTCACAATGGAAACAATACATAGTCAGGATAAAACCACAATAAACCCTCCAAATTCCCATTTTTCCTGAGAGTTTCTGTTTGCCTGCACTATCTCTCTTATGCCTACACTCCTCTGCTCTCAAGTACCCCAAAGAGCCTGGGGTGGTCCACCCCTTCTCCCTAATCCCTCTATCCTGTATCTCTTCTGGGTCTTTAGGTACTGTCTCTTCACCAATTTCCCATTCTCCCTCCTTAGTTTCCCAAGGACTGACCCCCTCTCGAAGCTGCCCTAGGATAGTGAGCCCATGGGTTGGCCTGCTGCATTTCTCCTCTCCCTTTCTGCCTTGCTGGCTAACACCACTCCCTCTCTTTTCAGCGTTACGCCCTTGGAAGGTCCTCCCCTTCTATCTTTGATTCTTGCCTAGATTCCCCTCACAAGCTTGCTCCCCTCTACTACTCGAGCTTCCCTCAGCTACCCAGGCTTCCCGTCTAGAGAAATTTTCCAGATTGTCGAACCTCCCAGCCTCACTGAAACAATCTATTCTAGCCTTTGTTTCCTTGGTTCTAAACTCAGCATGCTCCTTCCTATTATTTTCTATACCCCCTCCTTTCCTACCTCAGATTCAATCTACCGAGCCACATTCTCTCTAGGTTCCCATGCTATTTATATAACAAAACCTTTGCATAAGGTCTTTCCTTCCCTCCTTGACCTAGGTTCCATACCCCTTCCAACATGCTAAAATTTCCTTTTTGAATTACAGAGTAGAGATAACAGACATACCTGAGATTATGCTTCCTATATGCCAGATGTTTGTATGGCTTTCCCGTCGCACTCGCTCTTCTTCTCCCTCTTTCATACTCTCTCGCATCTACCTGTTGTCCCATCCTTCCTTCGCCACCTTCCTCCCCACCTCTCCTCTTCTCGACATTCGTCACGCCACTTCTCCCGTCTGACATCCTAATTGCTGTACAGTACCTCGCCACATTCTGCCTTACAATCATATGAGCTACGGCAAGCAGTCCTCGCACCTCACGACTTCTGACATTGCTATTATATCTTCTTACCCATTCCGTCGCCCCGATTGGGGGCTTGTTATAATCATTTTTTCTCTAGTTATTCATGTTCCTCATCTTGGGCTAATATTCCACTTAGTGGATCCATTTTGGTATCCCTTGGCTTAATAGGCTAGGCTCTTTCCATGTGTCTCATTGTGGATTACATCCCCAATTGGCTAAGGAATTGGCCACTTTATTCTCTTCCCGTTTAACATGTTTGATTATCATGTAATCAAATTGTTTTAGTATTTCTCCAAGCTCTTAGATGAGGCTTGTTGTTCTCTAGCTGTGGCTGATCTTATCCCATGCCTTTCCATTATAAAGTTTCCTCATCATGTTGATTACCATTAATGAATGTCCTTCCACTTCCAGTTGTTTGTACCCTAGCCTTACAGCTATTCTCATCCCTTGTCTTACTGCCATGAGTTCTGCTTCATTGTTTCTCATCATGCCTCCATATGTTGCATACAACAATCGAACCTTGCCCTGGATGTCTCTGAAGATGCCACCTATTCCTACATTACTCGGGTTGCCTTTGGAGGCTCCATCAAAGTTCAATTTGATCAAACCCTCTTCTGGTCTGCTATACTTCTAGGGCAATACCCCGCTCGTTCACATTGCTTTCCATGTATTCCCACCCACCATTTCCTTGGCTAGGTGAAGCTTTTTTAGGATTCTTGTTTCCTGAGGCAGGGTCTCCCAGTCTTCTTGGCACCATTCACCTACTAAGATGGTTTCTTTGATATGTTTGATTACTCCTATCCATGCCTTCTCTGGTGTTGATTCCTTATTTTTAAAGATCCTTCGGTTCCTTTCCTTCCATATCATCCAGAGATTAAAACCTATTGCTAGCCCCCAAGCTCTATTAAGGACCGGCCTGATAAAGTGGCCACGTCCCCATTGTTGAATAGTCTCTTTTATGCTCTGTTGACTCCTATCCGTCCATCCGAAGACCTCATAGATAGCTTCCCATTGTCATTGTGAGAACTGCATGAGTTCAGTAAGTGTTCTATATTTTCATTGTCTTGCTTACAAAGGCCACATAGGGATGGTACCTACATCCCTCTTCTTTGTAGTTGGTCCCATGTCAAAATTATGCCTTTGCATGTTAGCCATAGGAAGTGAGCGACTTTCAGCCACCATTTACTCTACCAGATTTGTTTCCATAAATTATGGTTCCCTTCTTGTTCCCGTTCAATCTTTAGATTGTATGCCTCCTTTATCGAGAAAGTTCATTTCATTGAGTGGCCCCATCTCAATATATCAGGTCCTGCTCTGATTGGTATTTTCCTCATTCCCATTTCTTTCATATAGATATCCCTTTGTTCTTCTTCTATATTTTTCCCCCACTCTTTTGGGTTTTTCTAGACTCTCCAATTCTCCTCGTTGTTTTCAATCTTCGAGAAATAATCTACTCTATTTAGTCCTACATATTTTGAAAACTGCAAAATAGTTCTAAGTTCCTTCTTTCCATTTAATTTTTCTCATTGTTGCGAAGCCTCATCCCAGAACTTTGTTGTTTTTCCATTTCTTATTTCCCAGAAGGCATGGTTTGTGATTACATCCCTGTTCTCGCTAGCCAAATTCCAAATGGTGGAGCCTCTCGGTTTTTCTGTATGCCTTAATATGTCCTCCGCTCTTCTTGGCATGTTATACTTCTTCGTCCATATTCACTTCCAAATGTCTCCTCCTCTGGTCATCCACCTCCACCACATCTTGGCTCCCATGATTTGGTTGGTGAGGTATGAATCCCTCAATCCTAAGCCCCCTTCCTCCTTTCTTCTAGTCATCCCTTGCCATGAAATCAACGCCCATTTTTTTTGCTGTTGAGAGCCTCCCCATATGAATTTATTCAATATTTCCACCATTTTGGAATAGGCTCCTTTTGGGGTTGCCATCCCCAATAGTTGGTAAATTGGTATGGCTTGCAAGACTTCTTTTACCAATACCACTCTTCCTACCAGGTTTAGAGATCTGAATGCCCAGTTGGTTATCATTACTTGGATCTTTTGTATAGTTTGCTGCCAATTAACCATTTTTAAAGAGTTGATTGCTAGAGGTATGCCTAGATACTTGGTTGGTTTCTCCCCTTCCCTGAATCCCAACATTCGTGAAAGATAAGATTTGATATTACCAACTATGTTAAAGAAGTAAGCACATGATTTCTCTTTGTTAATTTGGGTACCTGAGGCTTCCATGAAGAGCTCCAAGATGTCTTTCATCCTTTTAACTTCCCTAAGAGAGACATTACAGAATAGCATAATATCATCCACGAACTGCTGGTGGGTTATTGGGAGCTCATTCCCCCATACCATTATCCCTTTGATTCTATCCTCCTATACTTCCTTCTTGATATACCTTCCTAGCCCTTCTGCTGCAATAATGAATAGGAAGGGTGATAGGGGATCACCTTGTCTGAGCCCTCTGGTGGCATTGAAGGTGGATGACGGGGTTACATTTAGGAGGATTGAGAAGACTGAGGTAAATATCATTGCTAGAATCCAGTCTACCCATCTACTACAGAACCCAAAGGCTTCCAAAACTTTCCTTAGGTACACCCAATTTAATTTACGTAGGCTTTGGATAAATCCAATTTAATCATCGCTCCAACCATATTCTTAGATTTTAATGAATGCACCACTTCCTGGGATACTATCAGTCCATCTAAAATCTGTCTACCTTCTACAAAACCTATTTGTTCTGGGGATATAATGCTTGGAAGAATCAGTTTCAATCTTTATCAGTGTAGAAATAATTTTATAAATAACATTACAAAGAGCAATAGGTCTAAATCCTTGCGGCTCATCTGGCTTAGAGGATTTAGGTATGAGAGATAGGAGGGTAGCTCTTAGACCTAGACATACCTTTTGGTTCCTTCTGGATTCTTTCACCACTGCTAAGATGTCATTGCCTATAATATCCAAGCAGTTTGATAGAATTCCACCGTGAAGCCATTCGGTCCCGGGGCCTTATTTCTCTTCAGTCCATGCACCACTTCCTCAACCTCCTCTATTGTGACTGCTCTCATTAATGCAAGGTTTTGCTCTGTGGTGATTAACTTGGGGATCTAGTTGCATATTCCGTGTGCTGCCTCCTGTCTTTCCTCCTAAGGTTCAGTTAAAATTTCTTTGAAATGTCTCACCAGAGTTTCCTCCATTTCCTCATGCTAGGTTTGTCACAACCTTCTTCCTTTTTCAGGGAAAAAATTATGTTTCTCTGCCTATTTTGTATCATTGCTTTGTGGAAAAATTTAGTGTTCCTTTCTCCCTCCCTTAACCAGTTCACTCTTGACTTCTACCTCCATAACATTTCTTCCTGCTTCCTGCATTCCTCAATTTGGCTGACCAATTTGCCCTCTTCTACTGCTAAGTCTTCACTTCTCCCTTCTCTTATAATTTCTTGTTGAATTACCTTCATATTTTGATTTAGCTATTGTTGATCCTTTATTATGTTCCCAAATTCCTTTTGGTTCCATTCCTTTATTTTTTTCTTTATTTCCTTTAACTTGCGCTAGAGCATTTGCATTCTATTCCTTCCCCTTTGTTCACTCTGTTTCCACATTCCTCTACCTTGTTTATAAACTTAGGATCTCTGAGCTAGAAAGCTTCGAATTAGAATGGACGATTTTTAGGGCTAGATTTGAGTTCAATGTCCCATCTCACCGGCCAGTGGTCCGATCCTATTCCAGGTACTATCATCGCTTCCACAAAAATATCTCTTCTTACTATCTCTTTAGATATTAGGAATCTATCTAATCTTGAGGCTATTTGATGTCTGGCCCCTCTTCTATTATTCTAGGTGTGAGTCCAATTAGTAGTTGTGATATCCACTAGCCTTTGGTCATTTATGGTGTCTAAAAATAGTTCCATGTCTGCATCCACCCTGTGACTCCTCCTCTTTTTTCATTTAGGAACTTAATCATATTGAAGTCCCCTCCTATGATCCATGGAATATTTTGGTACAGACCACTCACTTTAGTTAGGTTTCTAATGAAGTTTCTTCTTCCTCCTGGGATATGAGGACCATAGACCCCTGAAAGAAGGATCCATTCTTTGAATCCAATATTTCTAAATTTTCCAGAAAGTATTCTTGGCATACTTGTCCAATATTCGAAACAAAATTCTTTTGGGTTCCATAGTATGGCCAATCCTCCTGCGCTTCCCATGGCATCTTGTCCTACTAACTCGTACCTTGGCCTAAAGTTTCCCATGATTTCACTGGTCTTGGTTTCTTGCAGTATCATAACCCTAGGTTTATCTTTTCTTAATCTTTCTTTGAGGTATCTCTATTTCCCTTTATTGTTCAGACCTCTTATGTTCTAGGTTGTGATTATCATTTCAATAATTTGGTTGGTTGGTGGAATAACTTTGATAATGGCACCACTCTCCATGAGTTAACTAGCATTTCTCCCACCATTTGGATGGATTCACTCATGGGTCTTCTACCCCTTTTTTTTCTTCCCTTACCTAATGCTCCTGTTTCTGAACCTTGTCCACCTTATGATCCAAGATGCTCTGGTTGATTTTTCACTATCGTTCCTCTTTTTATTTTGTATTGTTGAAACATTTCATTGTATAGTTGTTTTTGTGGGATGAACCTCTCATCCAAGTGTCTCCACTCCTGTAGTAGTCTCTTCATTACTTGTTCCTCTTTGCTAAAATTTTCTTTCTGTGGGTCTATCTCCATCTAGGTTTGCTCTATTTTCTCTTTGTTTATTTCCCCTTCTTTTTCTTCCACTGTTTTTATATGTTCCCATTGTTTCCATTTTTCTTTCCGTTTTAGCTTAGCTAGTTCTTCATTGCTTTCCACCAGTATATCTTCCATTTCCTCCTCTTGTATCATAAAGAATTTGTTTTGGTTTTCCTGCTCCTCTTTTGAGGGCTCTTATGGATACCCAAAAGTTTTTTATTCCTTTTTCTTCTGTGGACCTCCTCAAAACCTCCTTCCATTTCCTTACTCAATCCTTCCTCTGTCTTGTTTCCCTAAGTTTTCTCTGAGATGTTCTAGGGGCAAGATCTGAATAGGTGCCCATATTCATGACATCTCCTACACCTAAATGGTGTGTGCTCATAATCCAACAGCTGTTGCCATATTTCATCATGATATTCTACTTCTATGCCATCAGAGAGAGGTTCTGTTATGTTCATGTAAACACATATCTAGGCGTAAGAAGTGTACCTTCCTTTTCTTGTTGTGTCCACCACCTTGACGAAGGTTCCAATCTAATTTCCTATTCCTTCCAGGATTTCTGGGTCCCAAAAATCCATTGGGAGGCCAAACAGTCAAACCTAGATTGGTGCTGCCAGCATTTTTCTTGATCTGGGTTATAGCACTCTTCCCAATGTTGCATGAATAAGCCCGCATTATTAAAGAAATAGGGCCCCTCCTCAAAAACCTTATCTTTGTCTTCTAGGTTAGAAAATACTATTGAAAAGAATCCTTTCGCTCCTAGTTTCTAATCTATGTGACCTTTTGGTTGCCAATGTTGTTGGATCCATTTGACCAATTCTTTCTCTGTAGGCCAGGCTCCTATGAATTTACATATCAACACGTGATCTTTCATTTACCCCCTATATTCTTCCAATTTATTATTAGGAATGACAAACCTAGGTTTTTTTGCTGCTCTGGGCAAGCATTTTCCTCTGAGACCAACTTGCCATCAAGCTCCCATGACCAGTGTATCTTTGCCCCTTTTTCCCTGATTTCTTTTCATCCCATTCCTACTCGCGTCTCCTACTGTCACATTCATATAGGAGGGGATCCCCCCCCCCCCCTTCTAAGCTCATCATGCCTTCGTCAGACCTCGCCTCCCTTCCTCTGTCTCATTATATGATCGGTTGTAGTGCATTGTCGTCAGGGTCTGTCGTATCCCCTACCCTATGGTGCTGTAGCAAGCTTGCCAGGGAAAACTTGCTTCAAACCCTAAACCGTGACCCTAAGTTCCTTGCCATCGCTCCAAATATCTCCAATATAAAGACATTTTTATTAATGGTTAAATACCAAAATTCAAGTAGTAGTTTCTTTTTGAGATACACCTTTTTCATTTATATTTTGTTAGGTGCCTGAGATTTAAGATAATTAGAGCGTTGGCATTATTTTGTAGTCTATTTTTGGTGTTTTAATTTTAATGTTGTTGGGTTTCTAATTAGACTTTTGGCATTTCTTTGTCATCTATTTTTGGTGTTTTAGTTTTAATGTTATTGGGTTGACTTGTTCTACCTTGATTTATCTAGTAGAACAACCTTGATGCTTCTTGGTAACATACTTTCATTGCTTATTTTGTTATATGTTTGTTTATGTTTCCTTTTTCATTATGTGTATTTCACGTTTCTTCCCTATTTGCTAGTAACATGGGTCTTATTATCTTCTTAAGATGCTGCAGAATACACTATATTGAAGGTTTTTGTACTTTCTCTTTCCAAGTAGTAGTTTCTTTTTGAGATACATATTTTTCATTTCTATTTTGTTGGGTGCATGAGATTGAATCTAATTAGAGTGTTGGCATTGCTTTGTCATCTACTTTTGGTGTTTTAATTTTAATGTTATTGGGTTGGCTTGTTTTACCTTGATTTATCTCGTATAACAACCATGATGCTTCTTGGTAACATACTTTCCTTGCCTCTGCTGTAACATGTTCATTTATGTTTTCTTTTTCATTATATGCAATTCACTTTTCTTCCCTATTTGTTTGTAACATGGGTATTATTAGCTTCCTAAGATGAGGCATAATACACCTAATTGAATGTTCTTGTACTTTCTCTTTTCAAGTAGAAGTGTCTTTTTGAGATACATCTTTTTTATTTCTATTTTGTTGGGTGCACGAGATTAAAGCTAATTAGAGAGCTGGCATTGCTTTCTCATTTATTTTTTATGCTTTAATTTTAATGTTATGGGGTTGACTTGTTCTACCTTGATTTATGTCGTAGAGCAACCTTGATGTTTCTTGGTAACATACATTCTTTGATTTTTTTGTTATATGTTCATTTATGTTTCCTTTTTTATTATGTGTAATTCACTTTGATTCCCTATTTGTTTGGACCATGGGTCTATTAGCTTCCTAAGTTGATGCAGAATACACTCAATTGAAGATTCTTGTACTTGCTCTTTTCAAGTAGTAGTTTCTTTTTGAGATACATCTTTTTCATTTCTATTTTTTTGGTTGCATTAGAGGACTTTTTAGGTCTAAAATGGGCCCCTAATGAAATTATATAATAATAGTGGAAACAATAAAATAAAATTAGATTACATCATCAAATTTTAGAGGGAAAAAAGAAAAAAATATTTTTTTCAACTCGTATTTTCAACTTATCTCCCTATGGGTTTACTCAAATTTTGAGTGAAAACACTCGTTGGATGAAAAATTTGATTCCTCATCCAAGGAATGCCCATGTTGTATAATTTAGAAGGGCCATACTATAAAAAAGGTGCGAAACTCATTATTCTAAATTGAGGAAAGATCTTGGGAGTTTGGAGCTCCCTATAAAGAGTAGAGAAAGCTTAGAGATAGTTGTGCACTCTCTAAGCTCATTTCTTGATATTTACGAGAAGATTGGACCAACCACGGATTCATTTATAGATATGATGAGGCATAGAAAGGAAGAAATGATGGGTCCCAATAAATGGGCCAAGGTTAATAAAAGGGTTACAAAAGAAAATGCAAAATCTAAGTTTAATTTCAAAGAAGGGTTGAAAAGAAAGATCCTCAAGGTGAAATATTTCAAACACCCTGATATAGCTAGCTGTTTGTATGATAGGTTCCTTGCAACATATGGAAATATGCCATGGAATGATGAGGTTCCAGTTTATTTGGAAAAATTATTTTATGCAAAAAAAATTGGGTATGAAACCCGATTATAATGACCTTACATCTTAATATTATGGTATTGGGAAATGTAGGTTATATGATCATAAGGACGCATTACATGATACTGAATTACTTCGCCCTCAACCACCTTTGGTATGCCAACATCCTCGTTTGGTAAATTTGTGTTCAGAGATGGATGGCACTTCTCAAATTAGTCGAGAAGGAAGGGATTCCATTATAGACAACATACAGAGTGCATTGACCGGAATTGATATTGGTCTAAATCAATAAAGAGCACGAGTTGATGTACGTGCTAAGAGGAGATAGATAATATGAATACTGAGGAGCTTAAAGCATATGCAAAGGATTTTCGTAATGGTTGGAAAGACCTAATTTTTCATGAAGAAGAGGGTGTGGGATCGGTATGTGTTAATGGTTAGGGTGGATATTTTAATATAATTTGTAATGTGTGTGTTAATGTCGATTCACATAGATTTTGTTATTTGTTTCATATATAATCTAACAAAAATGAATCATATGTTCAACATTTGCAGTTAGTTCATTTGTCGAACGAAAATTTTGATAATTTCATGATCCCAGGTTTAGGCTCCAAAGAAGATATTTTGAGAGATGAGGGTTTTTTTTGAAGAGTTCATATTGATATAGTTATTATTATACTTTTATTATATCAATATATTGTGGGGACATATTTTTAAAAGAAATAATTATGTATATTTAATTAAATGTTAAAAAAGTTCTGATTCTGACCAATGTTTTGGACATAGTGCCACCCTCTTCCTCCCTATTAGGATATGTGCCACAAGTATTGAATATTTCACTTATGTTATAAGAAGAGCTTCGGCGTAAATCACATGAAAAAGACCTTTGTCGACGCGTTTTGAACCAACTAGTGTGGTTCATCGTCAAGACAAGTTGAAGAAACAGATCTGGCCTAGCATGTTAAATAGACTGAGCAGAGACTCCAACGGCTACATAACGGTTATTTTTTATCTAATACTAATGGTTATTACGAATTTATTATTAATATTTTTGTACTATTAAAATTAATAATATAATATTCTATTTCTAGCAATTAGTAAAATTAGGTACAAAGAATAGTGTCATAAGTAATTTATTTAATAAAGTAATACTAATGGTTATTATAAAATTATTATTTGTTTGAATGATTTCTTATGAAGAAGTAATTTAGGTTACATGAATAAATTATCTATTCTTTTTTCAAAAATAATAATAGGATGTTAGGATAAAAATAAAGAATTTTAATAGTAATTTAAAAACCATAAGTTATTCATTTATTAAATTATTAACTAAATATATATATGAATTGTTTATTAAAGGTCTGTTAATTTGTTTATAAAACTATACTAATTACTATTGATGTAGTATTAAATTTAATCTGTTTATAAAACTTATTAAATTTACCAATTATTAATACTAATCTTAAGAGGTTAGTTTTGGCAATTAAAATAAATTTATTTGTTTTATATATATATATTATATATATAATTATATATATATATATATAATATATAATATAATATATATAAATATATATATATATATATATTATTTTAATCATATAGCGATAGAAAAATATCTAGAAAAGCCATGCTTATAAAGAGCTGAAAATAAATAACTACCTTAAAGCAATCACAAATCGAAAATGAGAACCTGGATAGGGAGAGATCCCACCTCCTTGATGTTTTTGTGGAAAATAGATATAGTAGACACCTAGGTCGGAAGGCTTTCCTTAAGGCCTCTAAAAATGCGTTGAGCAAGAAAAAGCCTAAGGAGCGCCATCTAGGTGTCCATCTTCCCTATATCCAAGGGACCACTGATAAGATTGCTCAGATCCTTAGAAAGTTTGATATTCCCTCTACCTTTAGGCCCCTCAAAACCATTCATAATTCCCTGCGATCGGTGAAGGATCTTGTCAACCCTAAAGACATGAAGGGTGTTTATCTAATTCCTTTCTCTTGTGGGACACCCTATATAGGGGAAACAGGGCGCTCTATCCAACAGAGAATTTGCGAGCATGTAGTAGACCTGAGGCATGGAAGAACAAAATCCTCAGCCTTAGCTGAACATGTGGACAAGACTAAGCATCATGTCTGCATCGAGGAGGCCAAAGTCATTGCCAGGGTGGATCGGTTCCATCATCACAAGTTAAGGGAAGCTATTGAAATTGAGCGAAGACCCCAACAAATTCTCGAAACAAAGATGATGTTGGAAGGTAAGTAGAAGTTGGATCCCTGCCCTGTCGTCTTAGGGTTTCTTCCTCCCCCCTTTGTTCATCCAGGGTGCGTTCTTCTTGGTCGTTTAGTTTAATCCTTTCGAGTATGCCCATATATATCGTTGGCAGCTTTACATTCTTACCTACATATTATGTTCCTCCTGTATTTATTTATGATTATTATTATTAATATATATACAATTTTAGGTATTAATCTAATTTGATTTTATGTAGATGTTTGATGAGGGTCCTCTTCCTGTTTTGGTAGTTAATTATTTAATTCATAAGGTCATTATTATTGGTGTATCTAATCTATGATGTATGCTTGGGTCTAATTTTATTATATTTATGTTATTGTCATTTTATTTTTCGATTTGTGATTGCTTTAAGTTAGTTATTTATTTTTAGCTCTTCATAAGCATGGCTTTTCTAGATATTTTTCTATCGCTATTTAATATGATTAAAATAATATATATA
>APFE031152288.1:120043-201186 GCA_000404065.3 Pinus taeda
AATTTCAATAGCTTCCCTTAACTTGTGATGATGGAACCGATCCACCCTGGCAATGACTTTGGCCTCCTCGATGCAGACATGATGCTTAGTCTTGTCCACATGTTCAGCTAAGGCTGAGGATTTTGTTCTTCCATGCCTCAGGTCTACTACATGCTCGCAAATTCTCTGTTGGATAGAGCGCCCTGTTTCCCCTATATAGGGTGTCCCACAAGAGAAAGGAATTAGATAAACACCCTTCATGTCTTTAGGGTTGACAAGATCCTTCACCGATCGCAGGGAATTATGAATGGTTTTGAGGGGCCTAAAGGTAGAGGGAATATCAAACTTTCTAAGGATCTGAGCAATCTTATCAGTGGTCCCTTGGATATAGGGAAGATGGACACCTAGATGGCGCTCCTTAGGCTTTTTCTTGCTCAACGCATTTTTAGAGGCCTTAAGGAAAGCCTTCCGACCTAGGTGTCTACTATATCTATTTTCCACAAAAACATCAAGGAGGTGGGATCTCTCCCTATCCAGGTTCTCATTTTCGATTTGTGATTGCTTTAAGGTAGTTATTTATTTTCAGCTCTTTATAAGCATGGCTTTTCTAGATATTTTTCTATCGCTATATGATTAAAATAATAAATATATATATATATTATAATTATATATAATATAAATATAATATATATATTATTAACTAATATATATATTAATATAATAAAACAAATTAAATTATTAATTGCAAAAACTAACCTCTTAAGATTAGTATTAATAATTGGTAAATTTAATAAGTTTTATAAGCAGATTAAATTTAATACTACATCAATAGTAATTAGTATAGTTTTATAAACAAATTCAGACCTTTAATAAACATTTCATATATATATTTAGTTAATAATTTAATAAATGAATAACTTATGGTTTTTAAATTACCATTAAAATTCTTTATTTATTCATTTATTCTTATTCTTATCCTAACATCCTATTATTAATTTTGGAAAAAAGAATAGATAATTTATTTATGTAACCTAAATTACTTCTTCATAAGAAATCATTCAAACAAATAATAAATTTATAATAACCATTAGTATTACTTTATTAAATAAATTACTTATGATACTATTCTTTGTACCTAATTTTACTAATTGCTAGAAATAGAATATTATATTATTAATTTTAATAGTACATAAATATTAATAATAAATTCGTAATAACCATTAGTATTATTTCATTAATAACCTAATGTTATTTAATTAAATAAATTACTTATGTTACTATTCATTGTACCTAATTTTACTAATTTCTAGAAATAGAACATTATATTATTACTTTTAATATTATAAAAATAACAATAATATTAAATTTATTAATATAAGTTTGGCCTGGGTCCTAGAGTAAAAAATAGCCGTTATGTAGCCGTTGGAGTCTCTGCTCAGTCTATTTAACATGCTAGGCCAGATCTGTTTCTTCAACTTGTCTTGACGATGAACCACACTAGTTGGTTCGAAACGCGTCGACAAAGATCTTTTTCATGTGATTTACGCTGAAGCTCTTCTTATAACAATGATCAATCACAGAAGCCTCAATTCTACAATTTTACTTATGTTTTGTTATAAATTGAAGTAAAAAATTTATTAAAAATTTATCTATAGATTTATCTTATACTTTTAAAATTTTGGAATTTTAGGTTTGGCTAGATGATTTCCATTATCCAGGGACTTTAGCGATGGAGTTAACAATGGGGATATGATGATCTAAACAATTTCAAAAAGTTGTGTAACAATCTTTTTTAATATTGTGATTTTATGCATATTCATACATACAATTTAAAATTTCTAATATATACACGCACATGTATTGTACAGGGCATCCAGGAGGGCGTAATGCAAGGTGAACACCAAAAGGGCACAATGGAGGGGGAATACCATGAGGTATTGCATGGAATTTGAAACTTTTTATAAAAGAAATTTGATGATCTTACATTCTCATTTAATTTTAAAACATTAAAATTTAATTTTTAAGTACATAATCTTATGTATATATGCAATTACACATGTTGTGCAGGGCATCCATGAGTCAGACGAGAGCACGAGGAGGTTGATAAGTCATATATTTGAGTGAGATTGTCTAAATTGATACAAATTTTTATTTGACAGTCTTTTAATGTTATATTTACTTTTATCAGAATATAAATTTTGGACATATTTGAAGTAAAAATCTTTATTATGAATTGATGCATCTTATTATTTGACAAATTTTTATTATATAATTTAAAATTTTGGACATATTTTAAATCTTGAACTATTTATTATGATTTAATACATGCTAATTTTGGAATTTGTCTACATTTTGCATGGTACAATTTGCATGATGTATGGTTTGATGCTTAAAACTTGGTTTTACATATTTAAGTTCATGAATATGTATCAATGAAAGTAAATTTGCATTTAGTTAGTACATTTTGCATTCAATATTGCTACAATGTTAGTAGATGATTCTTAGGTTTTGTGTAAAATTGTTTTGCCTTGACTTATTTAAAATGAATCTATTAAAATTGCGAATTACAAAATGTGAGGTCTACATTTTGAATTTCAATGAATCTTCTAATTCGATATAGATGTCTAAAATAGTGATAACTTAAAATTGTACTATAAAATATGGTATGTACATTTTGCATTCATGTATAGAAAGGCTACTATGGATGTCGTTTGATAGTGAACTTTTAATATAAAGTTGTTTGAATGCCCATTTACATAAGTTAGATAAAATTGCATTATAAAGCATGGCCCATAATTTGCATGATGTATGCATGGTTTTATGTTTTTAATGTTTTACATATTTTCATTTAGTTGGTACATTTTGCATTCAATCATTCCTATAATGTTAGTAGATGATTCTTAGTTTTTTTTTTTTTTTTAAAGTTGTTTTGTCAAGTTATTTAAAATGAATATATTAAAATTGCAAATTACAAAATGTGAGGTCTAAATTTTGCATTTGAATTAATCTTATAATTTTGCATGAATGTCTAAAACAATGATAACTTAAAATTGCAGTATAGAATATGGTATGTACATTTTGCATTCATGTATAGAAAGGGTACTATGGATGTCAACTGATAGTTAACTTTTGATATAAAGTTGTTTGAATGCACATTTAAATAAGTTAGATAAAATTTCATTATAAAACATATCCCACAATTTGCGTAATGCATGCATGGTTTGATGATTTTAAAAAAATTACATATAATTTAAGTTCCTGAATATATAGAAATGAAAGTAGATTTTCATTTAGTTGGTACAGTTTTCATTCATATTCTTAGTAAATGGTTCAACAACCACAATCACAAATTAACAGAGCAATAACAACGCTCGGCTCAACCAACCACAATCAAAATTTAACGGAAAAGTAACAGCGCAGTCTACATCACAAATTAACAGAGCAATAAATCCTTAATACAATTCTACATAAAAATCACTATACCTATAACTTTGTAACTCAATACAAGACCTAATGAGTATTTCTTTCACATCATCACATTCTTAAGAATGTACAACGTAAGAGTGCACAAAGAGAAATGATAATAATGTACTTGAACTCTAAGTTCTCAAAGATGAATCCAAGTAGAAGAAATTGTTGGGAAGTTCAATTAAAAAATTTCTAATGGAATCCCATCTTCAATGATCCGTTCATGGTCATCTTTTGACATTCTCCATTTTTTAACTTTCAACTATTTTTTTATTTATTAAACTTCTATCAACTTTATGCGCGCTGCACACACTAAGTGACTATATTGACAACTTACGTCATCAGGTTGATAGTCTTGAAAGTAAGCATTACTCTCAGTTTGGTGAGTCTCTTGGAACAAATAACCTTTCAGTATAATATACCCTCTTTCATATATAAAACCGTTATCATCATAGTCTTCCAATAACTTTATTTTTCATTCAGTGCACTGCATCAAATAATACTTGACATTTTCTATGTTGTTAATGGGTGCAACTACAACAAAAACATCTCCTTCACAATAAAACAAGTGTAAATTCAGAACATAATTAACATGAAATTAACTAAATATCAATATGGACTTGATTTTATTATCTATTTCTAGATCTCTATATTTTAACTATTATTTAGGTACTTATACGCATTGATTTTAAAAACATAAAACACACACACACACACACACACACATCTTTTGAAATCAATTGAAATGTTACCTTATCTAACAAGATCATAATCTTGATCACCTTTAGATGATATTATAGTCTCCTCTGGTTCTATCTCTTCGAAGCTTGCAACTGACATTTTCCCCTTTGTATTTAGTTCTATATGTTGCCAAGGTTTTACATACATATTTTTTTCACAAACATAATTGAATTGTGTGTTCTCTATGAAAACATGACCAAAACAAGAATATTTTGTTTTATCAAATGCAAATGCATTTCGATAATCCTTTGTTTTATTTAAATGAAATTTCCGAGTCCCTTTTACTATTTCATCTTCATATGTAATCAATCTATCTACTTCTTCGACTCCAATTTGCCCAAAAAGCTATAGTAAATTCAAACAAGAATTTAAATATACTATTTAAATGCAATTTATGTATAAAAAATAATCATCCTCATATTGTTTAAACTATATAATTTATAAATGTTTAAAATTAGAAAATTAGTAAAAATTATCATATATTAAAACTATATACAAGTTAATTTGTATATATGTACATACCTTCGTACCTCCCTTGATGGGTTAGTCTAATGGATTAGTGCAACATTGTGCCATTCGACAACTTGTCCACTTGAGATAAGTTTGTTTGCAGAGTGGTCCATTTGATATCTTCAAAGTGGTCGTTTATACATGCCCCTGCACCATCATGTTCTCCTTTTCCATTACCAGTCTCAAAGAAATTCCATCAATGTTTAATGTGGGTTTTCTTATGAAGACGACACAACCAAAAGAATGATCATAAAGATTTGAATTAACTTGCGCATCCATTTGACCATATCCAATGTTCATTGACTTTTATTCCATGACCTTTCAATGAGTCATAAATCTTATCAAAACAATGTTGTACAAAATATGTATCATGTGTATGATCATCGTTGATATAAAAATGTTATTCTTGAATAACATGTCGATTCTCACTAGAAATTTCTATATCATTAACATTTTGTTCAGCATGTCTATATAAAATATGGAGAAGCATAGAGACTTGGTTAGAATGATCATATTCACTCTGTATTTTATTTTGTGCAACAAATGTTTAATTCTATACAAATTCAACTATTGACAAAATGGTCCCTCGAAGAAACTTTCACGGGATTTTTTGAATTGCAGGTCCTGCCATCGAGCGCTATGTGAATACTTGGTGTACTTATAAATTTCTGTCTCAAATTTCTTCAAAAACTCTATCACAGGAATTTCTTCTTCTTGTAAATCAATCATTTTAGCACTTGTACTATTATTTGAAGTAATCAAATTGTTGTGAAATAAAGTCAAATTTCCACAATGATCACATTTTTTACCACAAACAAATTTCTATTGGTAAAATAATTCATGAATTTCTCTTTCACATAGAATTTTGGATATGAAACCATGGATAGTGGGAGGAGGTGAACTTTTCCAAAATGTTTTACCAAAATTAGGGAAGGTGTCATAATATAATTGAAATTTCACATGATAACGACAACAACAAGTGTTGCATATAGTGATAGGTTTAACATACCATGGTTTTTGTTGCACAAAAGTATTGAGACAATAATTCCACAATTCTCTTCTATGAACGTATTGAACAACTCTATTTGGGTGGTGTCCAAGATATGTTTTGCATGTTCTTCATATTGATTTGGTGCTATTCTTCACCTCATATCCCTTTCTTCCGGTGAAACATGTGAATTTTTCATCCAATATTCATATATTATTTTTTTACATCTTCTCCAAGTCTATCTTTGTATGGTTGCCTACAAATAACTGCCCAATAAGCGAGCTCATCATTTACATCTATTTGCAACTGAAATTTCCTATGTTTATGCAATGATTTTTGTGAAGTCCCTAATATGTTTTCCATAGATTTTACCAAATGATTTTCTTTAGTACTTGATGTAACCACTGCCATTTGTATTTCTCTATGTGCATCTACATCATTTTTCTTTCTAGATCTTCCAATATTTTTTAGAGCACTATTTATATTTTGAACCACATTTTCCTTCACTTTTTTATCCTTCGTTGATTTTTGAGTACCCAATAGAGTTGTACCGTCTTTTAATTTCTTTGATGTTAAGAGACTTCTCAAAATTTGAGTTTGATATGTAACACTTTCATATTTGAAGAAATTCTCTATAATGATCTTAACACGATATTGTATAACATGACCAGTTTTTTTTTTAATCTCTGTATATGTCACTGTCAACATTTTCTAATATCTCATCATCAATATTGATTTCATCTGTACATATGAAAATTAAATGTAAATGGATATAAATATTCATTAAATAATAAAATTGAAAAGTAGAATTTGAATGAAATTGAAATTAATAAACATGTATAATTTCAATAATACACATCATACACACACACACACACATAGACCTGATAGTGATTCACATGCTTCACTTGAATCTCTTTCAACATTTTCAACAACCTCATTAATTATTAGTTCATTATTTTTTTTTCACTTTGTCTTTCAACATTTTCAATCTCATCATCAATGTATGAGTAATATCTCTTTCTCTTTACATTGCAAACTATTTTTCAAATTGTTAAATTTTACAATACACTAGTTAAATTTTAAATATCATTTATAATATTTACATTTACATATTTGCTTCAAATTCTAGTTGAGATTGATTTTCCCTTTCAATATTTGCGTGCTCTTCCTTCTTTTTGTTGTAATTGTTTCTCTCGTATTCTCTATGAGCCTAATGGTCTCTTGTTAAATCATATTTTCTCTTGCAATTTCTTTGACTTCCCATGATAATTCAATCTATGTAGATTTTAAAATCCAACTCAAAAAGGTCAATTTCAAAATCCTAGAAAAAACCCACTTTCAAAATTTAGACCAAAAAGTTCACTTTAAAAATTTAGCACAAAAGAGTTACTTTCAACAAAACTCACTTTAAAAATTCAGCCAAAAAAATTTACTTACAAAAAGATCATTTTACAAATTTATCACAAAAAGTCACTTTAAAAATCTAGCCCAAAAGACTTACTTTAAAAATTAAGCTAAAAAACCTCACTTAAAAAATTCAGCCCAAAAAACTTACTTTAAAAATTCAGTCCAAAAAATTTAGCCAAGAAGATTTAGTTTAAAAGTTCACTCCAAATGAGGAAATAGTGAAAATAATGTTTCGGCTCCATTTATTTATTTCGTTTGGGAGAAACATTTTTTCAGAGGGTTGCACCGTTTCATTTTTGCGACCAACGGAAAATATCAACACATTTTCAGCGAAATTTTTAAAAATAATTTGGCTCATCTTTTAAAGTAATTTGGCAGAATTATTTTTATGTTTATTTTAATGGTCGTCGACGACAAACACAAGTTCGATTGTATGTGGGTTTAATTTGGCCAAACAGTTTTAACTTGTAACTCTACAACAACTCGTCTTTGGTTACCATTTTCCAACTTCAAAAGGCTTAAACTCCATCAAATTTGGTGAAGTTACTATCAAAACCAATACCAGCTTTTGCAGAATTGAATCTACTTTCAGTAAATATAATTTTATGGAATTTCATAGAAATTTGTTAATTTTAATTTATTTTCTAAAAAATTGTGTGTAAAAAATTTCTGAAGGTCATTATGATTCACTGAAATAAAAAATTTGTATACTCCAAAATAGACTATAACAAAAATATGAAAAAAAATATGGTTCATTACATTGATCCGTCTTCTGTAATGGGTAGTTTTTTTTTTTTTTTTTTTTTTTTTTTTTTTTAGTTTATAATTAATATGTTGAGAAATTTGGCGTTCAATTAAACATCTTCAAAATATTCAATTTTCTCATCCTAGTTCAATTCAAAAAATTCTAGTAATTATGATGTGTATCAGTTGGTTTCGTAAATATAACGATATCGAAGTGGAGTCTACCTAAAATGTTGCAACACATTGTTGTTTTTTTAATGGCAAGTTAATAAAGAATACAATAGTGCTCAAAAACATAATGTGTTATGAATCCCTTGATTTTTAAAGAACACATAGTCAAACAATTGCTAAGTTGGCATATCAGACGTGAATAAAACAATTTCAAAAAATAAGTAATAGAAAGACAATAAAATTCTGACAAACATTTTTTTTATTGTAAAATGAAATTCTAAACAACAAAATTGCTTTGGCTTGCCGAAAGTTGGAAAACTTCTAAAAAAGATTTTTTTTTCTCAAAAAAGGGCAAAAAGTGTAACCCAACTTCACATTTTTACTAATCATTTTAGTGTAAATGATAACGCTTTATGGTAATTATTATATTTTTAATGTTGGTGATCACATTTTACAATAGTAACATAGTCACTGATCAAACGAGTAAATTGCCTAGTACCTGCTTTTTTTAGGTAGTAAAAAGTCACTCGATTTTGAAAAGTGGTGATTCAGAATACATTTTTTTCTTGGAGCATATTTTTGGCATTTTAAATTTTTCTATGTATCAAGTATGAACATTTTTTTTAAATGTTAGTAATTTTCATGTTGATTTTGAAAAGCGTTGATGCAACATCAACACATTTTTTTTAAAGATTATTTTTGACACTTTATTTTTTCTATGTATAGAGTATGAACATTCTTTTTTATTAGTGATTTTCATCTTGATTTTGAAAAGTGTTGATGCAACATTAACCCTTTTTGTTTAGAGGATTTATTTTTTACGCTTTAAATTTTCTGATGTATTAAGTGTGAATATTTTTTTTAAATGTTGACGATTTTCATGTTGATAACAAAAAAAATTGACAAAAAAAAATCAAATATAAAAAAATTATAGAAAAAAATAAAAAGAATCATAAAAATGTAAAAAGTAAAATAACTTTATAAAATAAAAATTTTTAATATATATATATATTATATATATATATATATATATATATTATATAACTTGTTTTCATGTTTTTTTTTTTTTCCTTGTTATTTTTTTTTTTTTTTGTAATATTTGAATTTTTTTTTTCTTTTGAATTTTACAATTTTTTTTTATAACTTAGAAATTTTTGTTTTGATCTTTTTTATTGCTTTATTTTTTTAACTTTTTCTTAAATTAGGTATAGTTCTGAAATATTTCCTATTTTTTTATATATCTTGTTTAAAATTTTTAAATTTTACAAATTAATTTTATTTTTTTACTTATATATATATATATATATATATATATATATATATATATATATTGAACTTTTTTGTCATGGTTTTTTTTTTTTAATTGATTTACTGGTTATTTATTTTTTAATTTTTTTTGTTGTTTTATTTTATTTTATTTTCAATATTTTTAATTTTTTGTTTTGTTTTTTTTTTTTTTAAGTTTTCAATTTCATTTATTTATTTTTCTGCAGGCTCCGTGTCAATGCTTGTCTAACAACCTGATCCCATTACATGCAATTTGATAGTTGATTTTAAAATTTTTGTTATAATGAATTGACTCTGTCTGCACAGTGTGTCAATTTCATGGTTGGTTTTTAAGTTTTCATTACAATGGGTTAAGTTCACCTACACCATGTATCAGTTTGATGGTTGATTTTGAAATTTTTGTTGCAATATATCAAGTTGTTTTAAGCCAAGATTTTAAAATCGCTATACATTTAGCATTTAAAAAATAAATTACTCTTGATATAATAACTCTTTCATTCAGGTGTTCAATTTTAATGTTTTTTTAGTCATAAATTTTTTCCACAACGTCATGCTTGAAATATTTTGAAAACTTTATATTTTTTTGTCGTTATAATCTTTGGTTTTAATTCCATGGTTGAAAAAATTTCAAGATTTTAATGTTTTTTGAAGCCATGATATTTATCTTTTATTTTATCAAAAACAATGATAAATGTTTTTTCTTAGCACCATGCTTGAAAATTGTTGGAATTTTAAGGTTTTTCAAAGATGTGATATTTTAAATTTAATATCATGCCTAAAAATCGTTGGACTTTTAAGACTTTTCAAAGACGTGATATTTTATCTTTAATTTCATTCTTAAAATCATTGGCAATTTAAAGTTTTTTAGAGTCCTGATATTTTATTTTTAATGTCATTATTAATCAATGTTGAAAATTTACCCTGAAAAAAAAATAAAAATAAAAAAAATTAAATAAAATAAATAAATAATAATAATAATAATAATAATAGAATAAATAAATAAATTTGGTATTCCAACATTAACATTAACACTTTTTGTTCGTATCATATGCTAATAACCTTTATATATTTTTGTTGGTATTCCAATATTAACACCTTTCCTTGTTTTTTCAGCACTTTCTCCACTTCATTTGTTGGTTTTGTTGGTTTTGAGTTTAGCATATTGATATCTTATATTCCATGTGACTGAACCTTGAAACTCCTTATTCTCCTTTCAATAGATTTTCAAGTTGCCTTTTTCTTGCTCTTTTCACCTTAGCTCTGATACCATGTTACAAAACTAGAAAGGAAAAAAAAATATTCTTATGTTGATAATTACTTATGATATTATTATGATCTTATTAACTTCTTTATGTTCTACCTTTATCTTCTTCTCATCAAGAAATTACCTAGATAAAAACACGAAGATCGTGGACACTAGATGCAAGCACTCAGCCAAGGTAAAACCCCTATATGGGGGAAAACCCAGTTAAAAACTCTTTCTTCAATAGATTCAAAATGAGATAGACCAATACCTTAAACCCAAAATACCTTCCTCCTTCACAAAGTTAGCCTTCCAATATGATTCATCAAAATTCAGTAGTCTCTTCTTCTCTAGTAGCTTCAACCTAGCAATAAAAACATTAGCCCTAGCGTCAAAATTTTAGAACTTCCTACACTTCTGAAATTTTTGGTCTGCCTGCACTTTTCGGTCTACTTTCACGTCTTGACCTGCATGCACCTTTCAGTCTTCCTGCAGTTCTCAGTCTCCCTACACTTCTTAGTCTGCCTACACTTTTGATATTTGATTTTTCTTGTACTTATGAAATTTTGACTTGCCTTTATATAGGTGTTTCTTCCCTTGAGTTAGATTAACTTGTCCTTTGAAGCTGACTTGGTGGAGGAGGCTTAGAAGATCTAAAATGCAGTAAAATAAATTTGCTTCTTAACAAGAGAAGCCCAAGAAGGGTGTTGTACATTATAACATGGATCAGCATACTTGAGATAAATCCTTGAAGCCTTCAATGCAGGTTTTGACCTAAAAAATTGACACAAGCATGAAACCCATGCTTTAATAAGTCAATTTCTCTAATAATAAAATTTATTTTTCTTTTTTTTGATAAATAAATTACATCATGACTCAAGTAAAATTATTAAGATCGACATTACTTTCAGTTTTCAATAGTAACCTCCAAGCCTTCCCGTTTCATTTCATGCTTGATTTGTTCAGTATATTCTCTAATCTCTTGGAAGATGACTTCTCTAACTCTGATCACTTCAAGAGATCTGATTGGTGGGCATCCCATGTTTCTATGTTAGAGACTCAAACCCATTATGTAGTGAATTATATGCAACCATAGTATTAACTTATTGTTCTCCAAGATGCGAGTAGTTCTGGAGGTGAAGTCCCAACTGAACTTTGTCTATTTCTGCAGCAATCTTGTCCTTCCTTTCCAAATATTGTGGAGCATCCATATACTTGGTAGTCCACTCTTGCATTTGGTCAACTTCTCTATTTTCTATCTTCAGGAGTTCCAACACTTCTTATGCATTCTTCTCAATGCCAATGAGAGAGGCCATGACCTATTATATAAGTATCATCTCATCATATAGTCACACCACGATGTCCTCTATTGGCCCCAACTCTTCTTGCATGGTTGATTATCATTCCGCAGTGTTGAATTTATGCGATGACAACCATTGGTTCTCTATCACAATATGTTCCACCTATTGCTTCACCATAGTAACTTCGCTTCTTAACTTGGCATTCTCATTTAATAAATACTTAGAGTTGTCCTATGTCGTTGTAGCGAATGCAACATTTGCTGCCATGACTGCCCTCAAATTCCTTTTGGTGTTGGCAGTTATCATGTACTTTGTGTACATTGAGACTGGATTTAGAGGATCCTTTGAGAAATATATATGCCTCTATTGTACGAGCATCTTCTTCATCTAATCAAAATTTATGCTACATACATCCATGACTCTATCATCTGGTGGAGGTGTGATCCCCATCTCTCTAAATGGAATATGACCACATGTGAGAGGATGTTCTCATGTAGTATTTGGTTCTTCCTCCATTGGTTGGATGGTATCATCTTCCTCAAAGTGGTACTCTTCTATATCTTGAGTCAATTGTTCTTCTTCCAATATATGTGTTGCTTCCTCCTCCCGCGATTGCCTCTGTTGCTCTTCTCCTATCCTCCTCTTATATTCTTCTTATGCTTGTTGCTTCTCTAGAAACTCATCCTTCTAAATATTCCTCTCTTCTTCTTTTGCTTCTCTTCCCTCCTCTTCTTGAATGGCTCCTAAGTTTAAAGGATCGAATTTCCATTTCTTGTTTCTCTCACGTGTTAAGGAATACCCGATCCTTTTATTGGGAGCTACTTTCTTTGCTTGTGGTGTTATCTCCTCCTCCTCATACACTTGCATGTCTTGAGCTGTGAACTAGTTTCGATTATTGGATGTGTCTTCATGTTGGCATTGTACCAGTTCTTTATCCTCTCATCTTCTGTAGTGGACATTGATGAGTACCTCATATTGTGACCATTTCTTTGACAATGTTTCCTAACAATTTGCCTAGGATCATATCCAAGGAAATATTTAGTAGGGAAATGTAGATGGTCCAGCTCATGTATCTCTACTACTGTCACCATATGGTTCTTTAAATCATGTATATTGATCCTTAATGGAAATATAGGCCAAGGGATTTCTTCCTTCTACGAATAATTACTGGTAATCCCTTGTAAAACTAATTTGCAACTTATTGCATGACCACCTTCTTGGTCACATATCATGGCATAAGATGAGGGGATATCTAAAAATCACAGCACTTGGTGTATGTACCCTTAGGAGCTTCAAACCAGTATACAATATATCGAAGTGACTCTTTGACCTGATTTATCATGTAAGGAGAATCCATCTCAAATATCATGTGAAATATTACTACAAATAAGTGTTCAACAAATTTGTCATACACACCTCTGAAGCTTGCATCTAATAACACTCTATAGTGGAAGTAAATTGGGAACTTCTCTTCAGGGGTCCAGTTCCATTTCATTCCTAGGAACACATACTGTGCACAAATTTCATCCAAGATAAATGCAGACATGTAGAATTTTGGTGCCTAGTTTTCCCGTAAATATGCTTTTGTGTACCCAACCTGACACTGCAACGCAAATGATAGGGTATATTCCTAATTGAAAGTTCTACCACGATTCACCACTATATTGAGTGTGTATATCCAATTCTCCTTGAAAAACTCAATGTTCTTATGCCCATATAATCAACAATACATGGATATCAAGTATTGATATACATATCTAAGAATCCTTTTTGGAAACACTACGGATGGGTGATGGCAAAATTTGGCAGCATATCGACACCATGATTTTATAACATCACCTATGTTTAGGGTAGCCCCCTCAAGTAGAAGTGGTCAGTAGCATATTAATTGAGCTTGAGAATCTTATAATATTTCTACATATCTTCACCAAAATAGGTGGCGAGTTGACCGTTGCTCTCACTGCGTGGCACAAGGTAGGAGTAATCCATACGTGTAATGACCCATTCAATCACCTTTGCACATGGCATGACTGAGAATCCTCATGTGAACCTATGAATTCTGGACTTCTTGATGTTGATATATGCATGAAAATATTCTAAGTCCTTAGCAAACCTTTCCTGCATGAATGTGTTGTAAATCTTGCTCCTTGTGACCTTTATATCCTTATCAAAATCACTGTATATATGCATATATAGGAATATCTGGCTTTATAACCTATACGGGTTCATCAACGCTTGCTTCTTAATGTTCTTTGGAGATCACTTTACGAGGCAACATGGCTCTAATAGATGACGACAATGTGGTAATACTTATAGCATGGACATCTGTTTAGGACACCACTCATAATGACAATATTAGCTTAAAACAGCATAACTATGTAAAAATACTTTTAAATCATGTACAAAGATCCATTATAGATTATTGAAAATGAAAAACTATGAAATAAAATGCAAAATAACTTGCATGCATGAGAAAATGAGCATGCAAACTAGAAGGGTGCACTTTCAAAGCATGAAGGGGCGTGCAGGGTCATTCAGGGCTTTGCATTGAGCTCATGCACTCAAACAAGAGGATAAATCCATTTAGGGAACATTGGTACACCCAAAAATGGTTGAAGGGATGTAATGATGGGCCTTTGGGTCTTCCCTGTGCACTCATACACTCAAGGAGACAATGAGGGCGCACTGTTGCACTCTGAAGGGATGAAAGAAGAGGTTAAAAGAGTCTTCACAATGCGCCCATGTGCTTGAGGCATAGGAGGGTGAATTGCCGCATACTGAAGGATTAAATTAATATTCTTTGTGCCTTCATGATGCGCTCATGTGCTCAAGAGAGGGCGTAGTGTTTCACGGTGAAGAACTGCGCTTTAGAGGAAAACTTGGTCAAACAGGGCATAATTTCTTAGGTTGATCGAGCTTCAAGATCAAGAAGTGTGCTCTACTTATTCGAAGCTCAGGAACAAGTTTGAATAACAATATTTGATGCTAGGATGAGGAAAAGAAATATCTACAAGGCTTTACAGTTGTTTTCGCATTCAAGGTGGAAAATGAAAGGTTTCAAGAATATGAATAGCTTATACATGTGACAATAGATTAACACTTGCAACATGAAGATTCATCATAAACACCAGTAGAAAAATTGAAAAAAAAAGGATCAACAGCAAGGAAAGAAATATTTTACAATGAAATCATGAAATGCAATGGAAATATTTTATATGCAAAACCTACTTGTTGCAATGGTAATTAATATATTCTTGATTCCTAGTTGTGCACCCTACCTAGATGAAATGATGATGCAAGAAGAATAATTAACTAAGTAGATTTAAAGAAGTTAACATGCAATATTGATTCATGCATGAGTACCAATTGTCATCACATGAGAGGGTTAGTTAAAGAAGTTAAGTGGGCTCCTATTTTATGAGAGTGTGGTCTCATGAAACAAGGTTTCCTCATGCATGCATATGGAAAGGGTATAGTTCTTAAATACAAAGAAGTGCACTCATAGATGGCATATATGTTTAGTATGAAGGAGTGCACTCAAGTTGAGAACTTTCCTTCACCAACTTGGAGTGTGCCTTTTCTTTTATGAGTGTTTTCTTTCTCGATTTTTATTTTTCATGCTTTTGATTATTTTTCGAGTGTGTGCATGGAGATAAGATAAGTTTCTAAGTCAAGAAATATCATAAGTTCACCTAACCATGGACTAACTAACTCAAGAGCTTCTAATGGTTGAATGACGATGCTTAGGAAACATTGAATTAGGAGGATGTGACACTAGGAGAAAACACATAGATAACAAATCAAACAATGTGACGACTCAAGGGGGCTTGAAATGATTATTATCATAAGCTCCAAATTTTTTATAGGAAAAAATTTTGGAGGGTCATTTTTGCAGCAACACCACTTCGCGACACACTAGGAGAACCCCAACTTCTTTGAAATGGTTTCATTGTAAGCCCAAAGTCTCATTTCTTTCAGAGTATTGATTTAGTCAGTGGGTTACCTTTTCTCCCCATTCTTACCTAGTTAAGGATATAGTCTTCCCCAGTTCCTTTACTCAGAAAAACAAAACATTTAACAAATTGTATCATTATCCTGTCAATGTAAGTAAGGGTAGTATAGCATGGAGAAATAAAACAATAAGAGTGTGAGTTTTACATCTATGGTGTTGTGCTGCTACCAATAGGCTTGGATAGTACCCCAAAGGAGTCACTTCAATAACACAAATGTTTTTTTTCTTCCAGGTAGCCTAGACAGTACCCTAGCGAATTCGCTTGCTTCACCTCTCTATGCAAGAATCCTTTCTCTTATTTCACCCTTTATTTTTCTTTTCTTTTCATAGCACTGTGCATAGGAACTTATTATTTTCCAATGGGAAGAAGAGGGATCCGGACTTATTGAGAACATAGGAGGTTTGTCCTTCAGAGATAGGTTTTAGATCTCTGATGCTTTGTTCACTAAATTTTTCCCCTTATCTTACTCTACACATATAGATAAGGGAGAACACACTATTCATATAGGACAGACTGCAAGAATGGGAATCCTAAATAGATGTGGGCTTCATGGTTTATGTACAACTTCTCAGCTAAAGGATCATATTTTCCATCCAAACATCATCAACTCAAAAGTGAACAACCAACTCAAGGAAGAGGCTGATAGGTAAGCCAAGGGTTGCATGTTACTACAAATTTCCATTCACAAAAGATTAGCCAGTCATCTCAAAGCTCAAAACCGACTTTTATTCAGAGACAAAGAAAACCAAACAAATGCACAACAAAAATGTAATGCGTCTAACTACATATAACCTATCCTACCCTAACCTAAACAAGAGAGGGTTGGGTCATGTAAAGTTAAATTTCAAATGCAACCATAGAAGTTTCTCCCGACCATTAGACCATAAGATATGATCACGAAGAATTAATATAAAAGGTAGTGTAGTGAACAATAGAAATCATGCAAACATATACACTCATGAATGAAAACAGGAAATGAAACCACAATGGTGAATTACACTCAACTTCTCTACCACACAATAGACTCCACAATAGCAAAAACGACCCATTCCATGACCATACAATATTTTACGAGATATGGGTGTAGACTAAAAAGAGATTTCTAGTGAGTCCGCAATGGGATTATGGAAACAACCTTTAGGGAAAGATAAACAAGAAAAATTGAATATGGATAGATCTATGTCATAAGTGATGTTATTAGGTTGTCCACAATCCAATTTTTCATATACGTAATATTCTTGGATGGGTGATGAAAAATATTCATTACAAATTACAAATTTTCCTGAAATAGGATGCAGCGGTGGAAAATCAATAGTCAAATTAAATTTTCTCCCCTGGGGGTTGAAGAATTGTACGTGAAGAAAATAAACATCCCTAAAGAGAGAGTTAACATCCCATGTGATGACCTGAATGATAAAACTATGCAAAAGAATCATGAACTAACCAAACTCATAGATATCATCATGGTGATAGGAACCTGACATAACCATCAACGTAGGTTGAAGTGTCCTACTCATCTAACTTAAATTTGAATCCTTACAATATTGATAACCAGTCTGGGAAAAAATGTTTAGTTTCTTATCAAAAGAAGATCCATTATTCAAATCATGAGATTCAACAAAAGATAAATTTTCCATATTACTGTAGAAATCTTCAATGGTAAGCATATCATTTTCTTGATTAAACGGAGATAGAACTGAAAGAAAGTGGTCGATAATTGTATTAAACTCCATTTGAAATTGATACAAATCCAAATATTCATGTAAGAACAAAGATTCATCCATATTACTTGAACAATCATCATCGTATAATTTAGAGAGAAAAAAATCATCAGGGTCATGATCATCCAAGGGTTCAATTTGATTAATGAGGAAGGATCGACTGGATGAATATCATGACTAGTATATAGTTGATTGATAAGATTGGATGAATTTCCATGAGGGGATTGATGTGAGAGGAAAATTGTTTCTTTTTTCAGTGTATTGATCTTCTAATTTAATGATTGGTTGAGGTTCAAATCACGAAACATTAAAAGGAGGAGGATGTGGGACAAAAGGCATGTCTGGTTCTTCCTCAGGATGTTGAAATTATTTTGGATCAGGAGGACATGAGGAATCCGATTCAAAATATTTCCTTCACATTGAGACTGAGAAATGAAATATCTCATCTAAGAACTTCTATTCCACATCCTCATTTGGGAACTCATAACAAATATGCAGGAAGCGATCAATGAAATGTTCAATGGATCCATTTAGTTCCATTCTAAGTTGATCAATTTCATTAAGAAAATCTTGATCTTCATACTTTTCAAAGACACAATGAAGATCATTAACCAAATGATTGAAATATGTAATAGAAGTAGTCGGTAGAGGGTAACACCATTGCTTCACACAACCATCCAATGTAAGGGTAAACAATCGTGCAAGGATTTCTTTAGAATAAATGCCACTTGAAAATCAAATTGAACAAATTCAATTATGTAAGCTGTTAGAGTCGGTCTGGTCAGTCCTCCATCAGAGATCAAAACTCTTTATGCATTTAATTTTTAGGTGTCCCGCTCCATTCACCCAGCTGCATTCCGCTATGGGCATGCCATAATCTGACGGAGAAGGTCATGGTAGTCATTCCCCCTCATGTCTGGCTCCTACTGGCTCAGGTCTTTTGTCAATAGTCATCAAAGTCCATGACAGTCAAGGTCTGGTCCTTTATAGGGAAAAAGTCATTTTCGATGTTTAGGTCTAGGAATTCATCAATTTGGTCTTTGAACATGTCTAGTAAAGCCATGCAGGCCAGAGTGAGGCCCTTACACAGTTATGATTCAGGGAGCTTCATCATCATGTGGATAGACTTCAACTCTTCTTCAAAACTTTGTTTTGAAGAAAAGTCAAACAATGTCATTTATGACAAAATTTTCAAAAAAAGTCATCAGTTGATTTCTTCAGATGCAGTCATGGTTTCCATGGCCAAATGTCCTGTCATGAAATCCCTGCAAAGAGTGCCAAAAATTTCATCATTGGAGCTAAAATTTCAAAGGGAAAGTGAAAACTAGTGTGTTTTAAAGTCAGTGAAAAAGTGTCAAAACATAACATTAGAAAAATGGGTTTTTGAGGAGGCAAAAATTTAACCCATCTC
Organism: Pinus taeda; assembly: GCA_000404065.3. Lineage (NCBI taxonomy): Eukaryota > Viridiplantae > Streptophyta > Pinopsida > Pinales > Pinaceae > Pinus > Pinus taeda. Next base: position 139,031 of record APFE031152288.1, read on the forward strand.
TTCCAAGGATATATATATATAAGTTTTCATCAAAACCAAAGGCATTGTGCTAATCCAAGCCTTGGAGAAAAGTTGCAAAATGTGTGAGTGTGCATCGTGAGTGTTTGAGGGAGTTGGAGGCGATTTCAAGGAGCGCGGCCCAAATACTCAGGGGCGCGGCGCACACAGAGGGCGCGGCGCACACAGAGGGTGCGGCGCACACAGAGGGCATGGGGCACACAGAGCCTGCCCGCGGTTCAAAATTTCCACAGGCGCGGTGCACTGGGTTTTGCGCGCGACGCACACAGACCAAGGGCCGAAACAAGTGCCAAATCACTTCAAAGTTTTTGTGAAGCCCATCCAATTGAAAGGTAGGCTTTATAAAATCACGTGCTCATCAAATTTTATAAATAATATGATGGTTTATACCGATGTTTGAATGCAACCAAATGCATAAAATCAACCATAAGAAATCATCAAGAACCATGATGGCTAGGGTTGCTAAAGTGGGTGGTTAGTGCCAAGGTTCCATTCCACCCATAATTTTCCCCTCACCTACCATTTTTCCTATCCTCTTTTTCTCATTTTTCCTAATATCCCTACCCTAAATTACTACCAAACCCTCTCCCCTATCCCTCCACTATTTGGTCAACATGACACCCCAAACCCTACCTTGTTAAAATCCCAAACCCTACCCTATCAAAATCACCAACCCCCTCCCATATCCCTAAACTAATTTCTCCCTATAACCCCTATTCCCATCACATTACTCCTGTCCTAATACTCCCTATTTCATTGTTCCCCTTGGTGACAGATATCACAAAGGCACCCAGCCTCACACCATCATCAAAGGGCAGCCTAGGTATAGTATACACAGTAGTCATGACATGACAGCATTCGTCTGAGTAGGATATGGAGACACAAAGTGACTCATCCTCAGAAGAGTAGGCTCACAGGAGACATCACAAGAGTGGCAAACATGTCAGGGATGAGCCCACTACCCTCACTGAATTACAAGCATGCCCTCTTGCCATGTCATGTTTCCAGTACCTAGCATTTTTTGAATTTTGTGAAAGGGTGGAAAATGTTAGAGTTCATCATGAGTTGGCCCGTCTATTTGTGCTTCATCTACATGGAGGTCAGTCGATCTTGGCCGGGGTCACTTTCACATTGACACCCGAAACTATATCAGTGGCAACAGGTATACCAAATGTTGGAGAACAGTGGCATAAGAAGAAGAAGGTGGATAGGCAACACTATGAGCCTTACATCAAGGTCAGATTCTTGAGTCAACTCACAAGAGTCTTTCCCTTCAGATACTTGAAAGATGAGTATGCTCCACTCATGAGATTGATCATGAAATACTTCAGCTGTGAGGGGAGGTTCTCTCGACTATATGCCTATCACGTCTAGTTGCTCATGCACTTCGCCAGGGTGAGGATTATGAACCTCCCATTTTTCATATGCAGGAACATAGAGAGGATGAACAACTTCATGCTGCATAAGATCCCTCAGCAACAGCTTAATAGTGTGTATCACTTTGCTCTTATCCAGATTTTGGTAGATCATCAGTTGGGATTGCAAGGTATTGCTTGGGAGGACTTCATCTCCCGTGACTTCTTCAACACATCACAGGTACTATCAGAGCCAGAGCAGGAGATGGGTGGTCCTTCTCATCAGTATGAGCACCATGAGACCACTATCATGCCAGTTTTTGTTACATATCAGAGAGGCAGTAGGCACTTGTTTGCAGCAACAAATCGATTGTTATATCCACCCAAGGTGGAAGGGGCCTCGCTTCCGGCATCAACGACACAGGTACTGGACAAGGCCAAGAAGCCCGTGCATGATGAGGGGCCATCAGGTGTACCGAAGACTGATGTCATCCTCATTCAGGATGATGAGGCAGAGGCGGAAAATGCCCAACTTAGGATGACCATTCAGGAGCAGGACACGGAGATCCAAGACTTGATACTCAATGTGGAGAGGGCTAGATGGATCATCAAGTATCTGGAGCAGAGGAACAAGCAGCTTGAGGACCAGCAAGCGATCATGGAGCTGCAAAGCATCCGTGAGAATTGACAAGCTGCCCAACAAAGGAGGATTGAGCTCACTACCTTGGAGCAAGAGATCAACAATGACCATGAGTCATGGCTAGAGCAGATCAATATCCACCTAGAGAGACTACTGGAGAAGGCCAACAGAGACAAAACCATATTAAGGAGGATGGCTTGTCATTACAGGGCACGAAACATGAGTGCAAAGGCCCGGATAAGGAGCTTGAAGGCCAAATTGAGCAGAGAAACAAAAGAGCAAGATCGGCTTCGAATCTTCGCTGAAGCTTCTATGGCCCAAACACAGGTTTTTTCTCTATACGCTCGTGCCACTAGCGCAACGTGTAGGATTGGGAGCTCCAAATGAGAAATGGTTTGCATTTTTGGATTCAACATGCAAAATCAAGACTACTGGAACTCAGGAAAGAAATTTGGGCATGATTTGAGTCTCTAGGAGGTCAAAAACACCCAAAAAATGGCCTCAGTGCCCCTATTTTGACACACAGGAAGCAGTCTTGGGAGAATGAAGGTTTTGAGGGGCAAATGAGCTCCAAATTCAAAAATTCCACTTGGGTTGGAAAGTAGATAGGATAGGCGTTCCAACAAGCACACTTGGGCACATTTTGGACTCCTACAAGTGCCTCAAAACTAGCCTCAAAGCGGCACAGTGCATACAGAAAATGGCACGGCGCATATAGGAAAAAAGACCCAAATTGCCTCTATTTCGCGAAATTTCGATTCGCGACTTTTCATAAGTGGGCCCTCTCATCTACACTTCAATTTTTCGACACCAAAGGAAATTTTTAAAGTACTTTCACTCCATATGGGCATCTATCCAAGTGGCAACGGAAGGCAAAGGGTCACCCAAGTCATTTGTCATGTTTGTGACGCAACACCTGTAGTTGATGTTTAGCTCTCCACCTTCAGTTTGTAATGATTCAAGTAACTCCCCAACCCTTGGGCGTTCTATCACTTCATGGCACATTCTATATATTGTATGCAAACTATTTGCAAAGGGTTGGTTGGCTTGTAACTTCTGGGAGACTGTGGGAAAGAAAACTTTGTTTCTTCATTGTATATTTTTACAGAGGATTAATGAAAGGCAGCGGCTCTGTTTCATGAGATTCATGTGGTTGTGAGTATAGAAAATGTGTCTCTTATGTTTCATATGTATCTTGTTATATTTCATAGTTCATTTCATATTCATTTCTAGTGAAATTTTGTGAGTTAGATAAGGTAGAATTCAATTTTATTGCTCTGCCTGTGGGAAAAATTCATATTCAGTGTTCTTCTTCTGTTGAAAAGGATTCATGTTGCCCATGCCCTTTTCACCCTCCTAAGCAATCTATCCATTCTGTGTTTCTTTCAAACTAAATTGTTGGACTCTCCACCTATCTTGCCTCACGAAGTAATCTGTGCCTTTGTATTAAATTCTCTATTTCATTGAGGTCCATTGGTCCCATACCATCCCAGAAACACAGTCATTCATAAAATTCACTTCTTGTATCCATATTCACTTACTAGCCTAAGATAAATAGTTCACTGTAAGTCATCTCAGGCCTTTTCATTTATTTATTCACTGAGTGTGACTCGGAGAGAGCCCTCTCCTATTCTGGTAGGGCTAGCTACCAGACTGAGCGTGGTTTGTGGTTACCCTGAATTTTGCCTTGTTTCAGCCTAAGGCAGATTTAGGTGCTAACATAGTGGCGACTCCACTGGGGAAGAAATCAATCCCCTTGCTTCTTAATAATTCTAAGCTTCCGAATGATAATTTTAGGATTTGATAGGCTGAGTAAAGTTGGTTGTGTCCTTTGATTTTTCTTAATAGCACACTGGCTTCTAGAAGATACACCAGAGCTAATCCAAATCCCGACCCTCCGCACATCTACGAAAATCCCAATTTTATTTCAATAATTCATCGTCAAGAAAGCTCTATATCGCCCGTGATCAAATCCCATTGATGCCCAGACATCTTTGAGTATATTGAAGAGCTAGAGTTTGATGAGCAGTTTGAACTATCGTTGTTAAAAACCAAATCTGAAAGGGTGGTTGACTCTACTGTCCACAATAGATAGTTTCTTGTAGACTTGGAGATGGAAAGGGCTAACCAGTCGATTGATAACTACATAGTAGCTCAGCTTCAAACTCAAATTGCTAGCCCTTTTCAAACTGTGTACATTCCTCCAACACCTCCGAGGACAAATCCACCAAGAGTGTTGGCCGCCCATTTTGCACCTCTTGTTTTGCCTCAAATTTTAGATGATATGCCCACAGATTACCAAATCAAAATCCCATTTTTTGATGGCACTCCTAATGGCATTACTGCTCAGCAACATGTGGACAGAATGGCAGACTTCTATGAACTTCATGAGATCAATGCGGAGAATGTGGTAATGAGAATTTTTGTATAGACATTTGCAGGTGAAGTGAGGAAATGGTTCAGAGGTTTGTCGGCTGCTCGTATCGCTATCTTGGCTGACCTACAAAGACAATTTTTAAACCGCTGGGAAGTGAAAAAGAATCCTCTTCAAATTCTAGCTGAATATGAGCAAATCAAAAGAAATGCGGGTGAGTCGGTCCAAGACTATTGCATTAGATTCAATACAGTTTATAATGAAATCCCAGATAATCTAAGGCCACCTGTGGGACTAGCCATGTTGAAGCTCCCAGATGGTTTTGATGCTGACATGGCTTATCAATTGAGAGAAAGAGAACCGACCACAATGGAAGACATGCAAAAGATAGCGGTCAACGTTGAAGCAAATCTGCTGACCAAGAGAGCTAGAGCAAAGGCAGAGAAGAAGGTCACTGCAAAGGAAGAATCTTCCTCGATAGATCAACTACTTTGGAAGGTAGAGTAGATGCTTGAAAGAGTGAAACTTGACAAACTGAAGCCACAAGGTAGAAATCCTAACTTCTGTGGTCAGTAACAACCACAATATAGAATAAGACAGAGAGATCAGCGAGCCCAAGATCAGATTGCACAACAACCACTACAGACACCTTTGCAACAAAATTTTGTGCATGGACCAAAATCAGATGAGGACGGGAATGTAATAAGCGAATAAAATCACCTCTTTACTCCTAATGATTTGCCTATTTATCTCACTGAGGAGGAGTATGCAGAGAGTTCAGCTACACACAAAGACGTAGATTTCATTCTAGCAAGTGACACCATCTTGGAGGGAGAATCAGATGAATACCAAAGAGGCTACATGAATGCTTTGTACGCCCAACAACAACGATATGCACTTAGAAACAGAGATGTGCTAGTCAGACCCATTCAGAAAAGGAAGGATGTTTAAGCATCAAAGAATGATTCAGTGGTTACACAAAGGAAAGGAAAGGAGGCGGTTGATCCAGAGAGCAGCAAATCACCATCAGCCGAACCATCACATCAGCAAGTTGGATCAAAAGAAAAGGAAAGGAAAGAAATCCCAGTCAAAGAGGTAGAAAAGATTCCCGCTTTCAATTTAGAGAATGAGATTGCTAAATTGAAGATATCCATCCCCTTGACTGAAATATTGAAGAACAACAGTTATAAAGGACAAGTATCTAAAATGATGAATTTGGACCCAATGTTAGACATGGTGAATGTCGAAGATGATCAACCTGAAATGATTTTTGGGCCAGCATCAAATGGTGATTCTCCTGATAGTGATGTGCCACCTTTTTACATCAGTTTAAGATTACATGATTTTGTGTTACATAACACCATGTTTGATTCTGGAGCCTCTCACAATCTCAGGCCCATGGCAATCATGGATAAGCTTGGTCTGGACATCACCCGGCAATATCATGATCTCTATTTGTTTGATTCCAAAAGAGTAAGATGTATAGGTCTCATCAAAGACTTGGTTGTGAGTTTGGATCAGCTCCCAATGAAGAATGTTTTGATGGATGTTGTGGTAGCAGACATTCCTCCAAGGTTTGGCATGCTTCTTTCTAGGTCTTGGGTAGCAAAACTAAAAGGGACACTACAACTAGATTTAACCTATGCTACGATTCCAGTGTTTGGACAAATGAGGAAATTGTATCGGGAACAAAAAATGAAGTACATGATCACAAGCAAGGAGAAACCAATAAATCATCCAATTAACTATGTACATACAGATTTAGAGTCTTTTGTTTTGTATTCAGATAGTTTAAATGATAAATATAGTCAGTTAGTAGAAGCAGAGGATATTCCGGAAATAACAGAAAATTTCAGAGAATTTTTGAAGAAAGAAGAACAAGAACAGCAGAACACCGTTGGGCAATCAGCTGAAAATAATGGACAACAAGCAGACAAGGCACAACAAACAGATTTCCAGCACTTGCAAGAGGAGGAAGAAGGTTTGTGGACGATGGATTTCGATGGAGCAGTGGGAAATGATGGTGCTAGAATTGGAATTTGGGTACGCAGTCCTTTCTCCGCCCCAAACAAAGTCCCTAGTAACGTGCGGTTGTGCTCTTACAAGTTGGCCTTTGAGTGTTCAAATAATGAAGCTGAGTATGAAGCTCTGATTGCTGGCCTAAAGATTCTAAGAAAACTAAATTCTAAGAGGATTTCAGTATATGGTGACTCCGAATTGGTTATCAAGCAGGTCAGAGGTGAATATCAAGCAAAGCATCCTAGGCTGCGAGCTTACCGTAATGCAGTCCTAGACATTTTAAAATTATTTTCAGAATACACCTTGACATGTGTGCCTCGTATACAAAATAGTATTGTTGATGCTCTTGCTAAGGCAGTAAGTAGTTTGAAGATCCCTATGAACTCTAGCAACAAATTCGAAATCCATGTCAAGCATCGTCCAACCATTCCAGAAAATCAGAGATATTAGCAAGTGTTCCAAGATGATGAGGAGATTGATGATTTTCTGCAAAACAAAGGCAAGTTCAAAGAGACCTCAATTGGTGAAGAAAATGATGATGGTAAAGGTAATGGTACAGATGAGGTACAGATCAATGAAATGGATGTGTTGCAGCTGAAGAATAACATTATTCCCAAAGGCTTGATACCTCTAGAAGAACTCTTTGATCAAGATTATGTAGCCCGCAAGCCAACATTACAACCAACAGAGAAGGGTGTGGAAGATGTCAATATCGGAACAGCTGCAAATCCTAAATTGGTAAAATTTTCCAAAGCATTACCGCCAAAGATCAGGGACAAATATATCATTTTGATGTCTTCATTTGCAGATGTGTTTGCTTGGGACTATTCCAACTTAAAGACATATGACACCAATATAATTCAGCACACTATACCCATCAAGCCCAATCAAAAACCATTCAGACAGAAGTTTAGAAGGCTAAATCCAAAGTTGTTGCCATCTATTGAAAAGGAGATCAACAGGTTGTACGAATTAGGGATCATTGTGCCCATTAGATTTTTAGATTGGATCTCCAACTTGGTGCCCGTAAGGAAGAAGACAGGTGAGATTTGCTTATGCATTGAGTTCAGAAATTGCAACAAAGTTTCATTGAAGGAAAACTATCCACTGCCCAAAATGGACCATATACTTCAGCGAGTAGTGGGAGCATCTTGTATGTCACTGCTTGATGGTTATTCCGGATATAACCAAGTTTCTGTCCATGAGGATGACCGAGACAAGACAACGTTCACCACTCCATGGGGAACCTTTCATTACACTAAAATGCCTTTCGGTTTGAAGAATGCAGGTGCCACATTTCAGCGTGTAATGGACTTGGCTTTTGCAAATGAGAAGGATGTCTTTTTGGTGGTGTATTTGGATGATTTGATAGTGTTTTCCAAATCTGATGAAGAGCACATGCACCATATTAAAACTGTCTTCCTAAAGTGCAGAAAATATGGCTTGTCGCTGAATCCAAAGAAGAGCTTGTTCACCATGGAAGAAGGCAAAATACTTGGGCACATTATCTCAAAAGATGGCATCCGTATTGACCCAGCACGTGTGCAAGCAATTCAGCAAATCGATCTGCCCAAAATAAAAAAGAGATACAATCGTTCAACAGTAAGATGAATTTCCTACGTCGCTTTATACCCAATCTTGCTAAGCACCTAAGAGAGATGAAAAACATGCTTAAGAAGGACAGCCAAGTGAAATGGACAGAGGAGGCTATAAAATCTTTCAATTTGGTGAAATTGGCTCTTTCCTCAGCTCTAGTTCTAGTCATCCCGGACTACACTCAGGATTTCATATTATTTTCATTTACTTTGGAGCATACTATGGCAGCGGTGTTATTACAGAAAAGAGATGATCATGAAAGACCCGTTGCATTTTTCAGCGGAGCTATAAGAGACGCAACTTTAAAGTACAACATCATTGAGAAGCAAGCCCTTGCACTTGTGAAGGCATTGAAAGATTTCTGGGTGTATATTCTAAATTCTCACATTCTGGCCTATGTTCCTAATGCTTCTGTAAAAGATGTTTTAGTGCAAACTGATCCGGAAGGAAGAAGAAGCAAGTGGATTGCAGCCTTGCTGGAATATGATGTGGAAATAAAGCCCACAAAGCTGGTGAAAGGACAGGGATTGGCGAAGCTAATGGCTGAATCAAACTTGCACGCCTTAGACATAAATCTGATCGCTGCTATGTCCAATGAGAATGAGGAAGAATCCTCAATTCAAGTATCTAAAATGTTTTCTCTTTCTCCATGATATTCAGATATCATATATGTGCTTAAAAATTTGTCACCACTACCCGGCATGACTAGAAACAAAGAGAGAACACTCAAATTGAAGGTTGCCAAGTTTTTCATTCTTAATTCTGCACTGTATTGGAAAGATCCGGTGGCTTCTTGTTAAATTGTTTGGTGGAAAAGGAAGCGAAGAAAGTCATGGAGGATTGCCACCAAGGAGACTGTGGTGGTCACCGTTTTTGGAAGTCAACAGCAAACAAAATTTTGAGAGCAGGGTACTATTGGCCGACATTGTTCACTTTGTTAGCCTCCTGCTGCAGCAGGTTACTCATATTTCATGATTGACATTTTTATAGGCCAAATATGTCATACTTGGCCAAAATTTTAAGAAGCGAGTGGATTGCAGCCTTGCTGGAATATGATGTGGAAATAAAGCCCACAAAGCTGGTGAAAGGATAGGGATTGGCGAAGCTAATGGCTGAATCAAAATTGCACGCCTTAGACATAAATCTGATCGCTGCTATGTCCAATGAGAATGAGGAAGAATCCTCAATTCAAGTATCTGAAATGTTTGCTCTTTCTCCAGGATATTCAGATATCATATATGTGCTTAAAAATTTGTCACCACTACCCGACATGACTAGAAACAAAGCGAGAACACTCAAATTGAAGGTTGCCAAGTTTTGCATTCTTAATTTTGCACTGTATTGGAAAGATCTGGTGGCCTCTTGTTAAATTGTTTGGTGGAAAAGGAAGCGAAGAAAGTCATGGAGGACTGCCACCAAGGAGACTGTGGTGGTCACCGTTTTTGGAAGTCAACAGCAAACAAAATTTTGAGAGCAGGGTACTATTGGCCGACATTGTTCACTGTGTTAGCCTCCTGCTCCAGCAGGTTACTCATATTTCATGATTGACATTTTTACAGGCCAAATATGTCATACTTTTCATGTTGCAATGCTCCATATTTTCTTAACAGTCTCCAAGCCAAGAAGGCCACTCAGAGTTCATTTAACTGCCTTCCAAATTTTGAAGAGTTATTTCGATATCACCAATTTTCAGTTAAAGGGAGGTCCAAACAGCTTAATCTTGGTCTCCCTAGGTTTAAATTTCCTGTTTTAGAATATAAAGAATGAAAATATGGCCAAACAGCTTAATCTTGGCAGATTCTTAGATAGGTAGAGAATCAAAGGAGCCCAACAGCTTAATCTGGGCCCTTGGATGAAATAAGGGTAGTCTGTAGATAGGAAAGCATGAAAAAGAAAAATTGAAATGATGGGTTTGCAAGTCTAAGTGCACCCAAACCAAAAAAAGAAAAAATGTTAGGTAAGTAGGTTGGGTAGGTAGTTTTGAGTTTGTTGAATCTTGATTGCTGATCAGTTCCAGGTTTCCAGGTGTCATCTTTACTCAGGACACAATCACTAGGCAGTCCTATGCGAGAAGCTCAAAAACAGGCATCACTAACTTCCTTTCTTCATCTCTCCCAATCATTAACTAATTTCCCCAAAAAGAGGTCAAGATCTGCTTGATACCTCTTAAGTTCCATCATTTTCATATCATTAGCTTGAGTGAAGATCTGCTTTACTCGAAGATATTCCATACTCTCCCTAAACGGTTCTATCCCCTCGTAACAGCCTAAGATCTACCGAACTTAGTGCTTTCTTACCATCTCCATATTAACCACTGACATTATTATTTAACTCCCTATATTTTCCCATCCCCTTACTAAAATTATGTAAATAATCATCCCCTATGTAAATATCCCTCCCCCTAGTTGAAAAATAACCATAAGTACCCCCGGGAATTGCTCAGTTTACCTTAAACTTAGCAAGAGTCCTCACGCTGCCCCTTCAAACCATCTTCCAAATACAATGGACTCCTTCCAAAGTATAAACTCCCTTTTTTAGGTTATTGGACCCCTTCCGAAGCCTCAAATGCCTTTCTCACCAACTTACTCACTCCTTCTGACCGCAATAAACCCCTTGCCGACTTCCTTAACACTCCGCAGACCCTAGAAAGCCAGCTCGCATCACAAGATTGCAATATTCTCACCATATAAGTGATGCCCCATCTGTCGTTACCCGACGCGATATCGCGATATCGGCGATCGACAGTCGCAAGCGTCGCATGTCCAAATAAAATACCTTCCCGTTCCCCGCCGATGCGATATTGCGATCGCATCGGAAGAAGTCCATCGCATCGCCTTCAAGTATGAGCACCCCACCATGTCACATCTGTACCAGGACCCACCGCTGACGTCAGCAGGCTGACATCATCCACCGTACTGCTAACGTCATCCTGACGTCAGCAGCCAAGAAACCGAAAATTCGCGCAGGAAGAGAAATCGTACTTCGAAGCTCCAAAACAAGAAACAGAGGCAGTTTTCGATGCGGGATTAGCGCGAAGCGCTAATCGCGCATCTCTACGGGAAATAGGCCATTTTGGGGAAGCTTTAGGGAATCTTTTGATTCCTTGGCCCGTTTTGCGCCGAAAAAGCTCGAAATCGCCCGATTTTGCCAAATTAATCCGATTTAAAGATAGCAAAGGACCAATGACAGAGATTAAAGTGTATCAAATCAAATCATCAGGGAACAAGCACGTCAAAGAGTATCAGCAGGTGGCGGAAGCCATCAATGTAGTGGCAAAGAGTATCAGCGAAAATCTTAAGCAGCGGCCCAAAGCAGGAGAACATTTAATACCTTCCAGCAAAGTCAAAGAAAGAGGGCGAAGCCACTCAAAAACCCTCAAATCATAATTATTGCACATTTAACTCGCAGCAGAACATAACTACAGATCCCGAAGCACAGTTACTCCAGCAGTACCGCATCAAGCCTCTAAGGGCCACATTGCAGTCTTTTTTGATTCAGTTGCCTCTAGCGCAGCCCAAAGGACTTACCTGCATTTAATTCTAGCAACACTTAGGTTTTAGAAAATCTTTTCCAGCAGACCTGTTTAGGTCAATTGTAATAAATGACTTTCTGATATTTTGCTTATATATACCACCCTGAAAGATGGAATAAGGGGTTGGTTGGTGGGTGAGTCGAGGAAATTGCTTAACCTTTGATATCTCGACCTTTTCTTCAAGTAGAGACCCGCACTGTAACTGTCATACTTTCTATAATCAAAGACTACTGAAAGCATGGATTTCGAAACTGTTTGATGTGCTTGATTGGCCGAGGAGTGATTACGGAATTCCTGTGCTTCTACATGGTTCAATAAGTGTTTCTCAACTCTGTTAATTTTCATGTTTGTTTTACCACCGTTCCGCCATCTAAAGTGCAGAAAAGAAGAATAGCTTAGGATTTGTTTAACTACACCTTAAGCTCAATTTCTGCATTTTTTCATGTTTTCATCAGGAATAGCTATGAACATGTATACTTAAATGATCTTGTTTACGATGTTTATTTCACATATGAATGAGAGTTTAGGAATTCGTAGCTGCTCCTAGATAACCATTCATCCACTTCTCCTCTTTTTCAGTATGATGAAATGATTCTCCTTTGCCTTTCATCTCTGATCTTCACTCCATCCTTTCAGTAGATTGATAATTGTATCATGTGTGGCTATCTCGCTCCTTAATCCTCTTGTGACCAAGAAAACGCAATAGCAAGCCTTAATCCATGACTCCATGCCCAATGGTTTGAAACTTATCACACCTTACCTTGCCTCTTTGCTTGAGATTTCGCCCTTCCATCCAAACACAAATAAAAGCTAGCCTAATATCATCAACAAAGTTGAATCATTAAGAGAGAGCCCTCTCTGATTGCAGGTGGGCTAGAACCTGCAATCCAAAGATTGGTTTGTGGTTACCTCGGTCGTATCCCTAAACAGGAGCCTAGGGACAACCTGAGTTATAACATAATGGCGATTCCGCTGGGGACCTCCTCAGATAAATTCATTAAACCAGTCTGCAGCCCTACAGAGGAAGAAACCGACCTGTGAAAGTCTCGGTCAACCTGTGTTGTTGCGGTTTTTAGAAAAATTCCCAAAAAATAGATTAGAAGTTGGCTCCTAAGAAGCAAACGCGTAATACACGATCAAATCCTGATCCAAACAACCCAACTGTTGTTGAAAATCCGAATTTAATTCCTAAGATCATTAGAAAACAGAAGCAAAAAGAAGACCAAACTGCTGCAAGTCCTATAACAGTTCAGCCAAGCGGTGTCCCAACCCCTGTCAAATTTTTATTCCGGTCAACCCCATGTTCCCCTGGTTCATCACCTCCTTCTCCAAGCAGCTCCTCTATACCTCTATCCCATACTCCTACTACCACTACTACTCCTTCTACCCCGGTTGTTCCTGTTATCCCCGCTGCTTTAGCTGTTCCGCTTATCCCCATCATCATGGCTAGATATGCGCCCTTACAATTGCCTGCTAATCTGGGGGCTATGTCTCAGGACTACCAGTCAAAAATTACCTATTTTAATGGCGCAACCTTCTGCACTGCCCTACAGCATACAAAGAAAATGCAGGATTATTTCGAGAGTTATGAGATTGATGATGAGAGTGTAAGAATGAAGATTTTTGTCCAAAGTTTGACCGGTGATGTCATAACCTGGTTTAGGGCATTTCCACCCAATTCTATAGTAAACCCTGAAGCCTTATACCAGGCATTCATTAACATATGGGAGAAAAAGAAAGACCCCCTGCACATACTGTCCGAGTATGACACTATCAAAAGAGGACCTCAGGAAACAGTTATGGATTACTGTGTAAGATTTAACAATGTTTACAATGCAATACCACAAAATTTAAGACCTCCACCCGACCTCGCGTTATACAAATTCCCGGATGGCTTTGATGCTGAGATGGCATATCAATTAAGGGAAAGAGCCCCTCAAAGCCTCGCAGAAATGCAAGATGCTGCAGTGAGTGTGGAAGCAAATCTAATAGCTAGAAGAAACAAAACTAGAACTGAGAGAAGAACCACTTTCAAAGAAGAACCCTCAGCCTTTGATCAGAAGCTAGATGCTATCATCAATGGCATCCACAGGCTGGGAGACAGAGTAGACAATGTCGAGAGGAAAAATTCATGGGAGGGTCAACAACCCAATGCCATAAGGAACCCAAACTTCAGAAAAACCCAAAACACAAACGTTGGTAGGGCCAGTTTGGACCATGATATTAGGCCTCCTTTTCAAGAAAACTATGTGTAAGCATCTGCATCCGCTGAGCCCACAGATGGGACGCATATGAACCTGATAGATTCAGAGAATGAACAACAAATCTTCCTCACGGAAGAAGACCGACCATACCTTGACGCAAAACAATTTCACACCAAGTCGGGAGAGTCCTTTGACTTTAAACAAGGATATGATACCGTTGTATACGAGGTACACAAGCAATACAAATTAAGAACAAGGACTATTGACGTTCCCCCATCTAGCAGAACAAAAGATAGCAAACAGCTCAACAAAACTAAAGGAAAGATCACCAACAATCAACCAGCTAACAGCCCGGTCCCAAACCCTCATCAGGTTACTGTGGAGGATGTAACAGACACACACTCTCCTATTGATCAGCCTCTACCCCCCTCCTACCCAAAAGAGGATCTGAATAGCATTCCCGGACATCTTCCCAAAACAGAGATACCACAAACGGTCGTACACCGTGACACTGACATTCCAAAAGAGAACATAGAGAGTATGCCTGAAAAAGAGAAATTCACCACTGTCAACGCCAAGAACTCATTGGAAAAACCATTCAGTTTAGAAACAGAGATTGGAAAACTCAAGATTTCCATTCCCCTCTCAGAACTAGCGAAGCATGATGTATACAGACAACAAATTCAGAGGTCGCTTCAATTACCAGAAGTAAGGGATGATGTAAATGTTTTATATGATACCCCTGAACTACTGTTCGGTCCAGAAGTCGACGAAAAAACAACATATGGACCTGTTTCACCTTTTTATATCAGCCTACACATACATGACAAAATACTGCATAATTCTATGTTTGACTCAGGTTCCTTGCATAATCTGATGCCCAAAGCTGTAATGGAAAGGCTGAACCTCAATGTCACAAGACCGTACAAAGATCTGTATTCCTTTGATTCAAGTCAGGTCAAATGCTTAGGCTTGATCAAAGACCTTTGTGTCTCTCTAGTCCAATTCCCCAACAAGACAATCTTAATGGACGTAGTAGTATCCGACATTCCCCCAAAGTATGGTATGCTTCTATCCAGATCGTGGGGAGAAAAATTGCAAGGATCCCTTCAACTCGACCTCTCTTATGCCACTATATTGGTCTTTGGGCAACCAAAGAGACTATATAGAGAAACATTAATGAAGTATGTGGTAAGCAGTGAGGAAAAACCCCAAAATTTTCCGATATACTCAATCCATTCTGATATGGATTCTTTTATTTTATTTAATGATAGCACCAACCCCCCAACTGATGATAAGCCATTATCTCTGAAGCAAGGAACGTACGTCAATGAAAAAATGGTTGCCAATACCCATGAAATTGTCTCAACAGCTAAGACAACCAACAAACAGCAAGAAGAAAATCCCGAAAAAGAAATTACCAGTCTGCCCGTTCCTCAAACAACTGAAACTCTCAATACAAACCTCAAACGAGAAGCCACATGGTATTTGGAGTTTGATGGTTCAGTTAACAAGTTAGGAGCAGGGGCTGGAGTGTGGATTTACAATACTCATGATAATCATGCACAAGGCCATGCCTATAGACTCAATTTCAGATGTAAAAACAATATGGCAGAGTATGAAGCTCTTCTCTTAGGCCTGAAGTTGCTCAAAACCCTGGGAGCTACTACAGTCTCCATCCTAGGTGATTCAGACTTGATTATACAACAGATAAAGGGTAACTTTGTCACTAATGATAGTAGAATGAGAGCTTACAGGGCTGCTGCCACCGAATTTCTCAACGCCTTCAGTGAATTTAAGCTGGCCAAAATTGCACAAGAGCACAATATTCATGCCCATAGTCTAGCAACCTTCGCTAGCACATGCAAGCTTCCCTTTGAACCAAATCACTATTTCACCGCTGAAATAAAACACAGACCTTCGGTCCCTAACAATGTCAAGGATTGGGAGGTATTTCAAAATGATGCCCAGATTAACATTTTCTTAACTCTGGAGGACGAATTCTCCAACACAAACATTGACATGGATGCAATGGCTGAATCACAACACTTAGTAGAAGAAAACCACCTCACTCTAACAGTTGTAATAGCTAAACAAATCCTTAGCCCAACTGTTTTCAACAATACAAACATAGGACAGCTGAAACAAATTTGTTCAGAGAAAACAACCAAGATAGAGGATGCGTTTAATGATCTGAAAGGTAATGTTCTACCTGTCGGCCTTACTCCATTGGAAGACATGTTTGATGACAACGATGTGCCCAAAAATCCAAAGATGGAACCGTTGAATGCTGCCATAGAAGAACACAACATAGGAACAACAGAACATCCCAGAATGATTAAATTATCCAAAAGTCTACCTCCTGACCAAAAACCGAAATATGTGGATTTGTCCAAAGAATTCCAAGATGTATTTTCCTGGAGTTACGAGGACTTGAAGTCCTATGACACTTCAGTAATCCAACATACCATTCCCTTAAAACCAAATCAAAAACTGTTCAAACAGAAACTTAGAAGAATCAACTCCATGCTTCTTCCCTTGATTGAAAAAGAAATAAAGAGAATGTTTGAAGCAGGTATCATTGCACCCATCAGATTCTCTGAATGGGTGTCTAACTTAGTTCCCACCAGGAAAAAAACAGGAGAGATAAGACTGTGTGTAGACTTGAGAAATTTAAACCAGGTCTCTCTAAAAGACCACTACCCCTTGCCCAAAATGGATCATATATTGCAAAGAGTAGTGGGTTCCTCTAGAATTTCTTTACTAGATGGATTTTCAGGATTTAATCAAATACTTGTTCACCCCGATGACCAGGAAAAGACAGCTTTTACCACACCCGGGGGAACATTTAAGTATGTTAAAATGCCTTTTGGGCTAAAAAACGTTGGTGCTACCTTTCAAAGGGAAATGGATATTGCATTTGCTAAGGAGATACATGATTTCCTCGTAGTTTACCTTGATGACCTAACCCCATTCTCCAAATCCCACTAGGAGCACCGTAAGCACTTAAGGCAAATTTTCATGACATGCAGGAAATATGGCATTTCCTTGAATCCGAAGAAGTCCCTGTTTGCCCTGGAGGAAGGCAAACTTTTAGGGCATATAATATCAAAAGATGGGATTAGAATTGACCCGGGAAGAATTCAAGCTATCCTTCAAATCCCTTATCCAAGAAACATAAAAGAACTACAAGCATTCCTTGGAAAGATCAATTTCCTGAGGAGATTAATCCCAAATCTAGTCGAGCTAATAAGGCTATTGAGCAACATGTTGAAAAAGGATGCCAAGGTAAAATGGTCTCTTGAAGCCAAGTAGGCTTTTGAGAGTATAAAAACTGCCCTAACTCAAACACCTGTCCTCACTAGTCCTCAATTCGACAGAGATTTTATCATTTTTTCCTTCGCATCTGAACACACTATAGCTGTTGTCCTTCTGCAGAAAGATGATCAGGGCAACGAAAAGCCGATAGCTTTCTTCAGCCGAGCTTTGAGAGACACACCCTTGAAATTTCAGATCATGGAAAAGCAGGCCTATTCCCTGGTCAAAGCCATCAAAGATTTCAGAATTTACATCCTGTACTCCCATGTGATTGTCTATGTCCCTAATGCTATTGTAAAAGATATACTAACTCAAGAGGGACTAGAAGGCAAAAGAGGCAAGTGGATTACCAGCATCCTTGAATACGACATTGAAATAAAGCCCACCAAGCTCATAAAAGGACAAGGGTTAGCCAAACTAATGTTCGAAACAAACTTCCAAGCATTAGACATTAATCAACTGGACGATGAACCGGAGCTGGCGACTCCACAGATCAGTGAAACCTTCATGAAATCCCCATGGTATGCTGATATTTGCTTTGTATTGTTAAACCTGTGTGCTCCCCCAGGATTGTCCAGAACCAAGAAAAGATTTTTAAGGATGAAATCATCAAAATTTTGTGTCATAGATGGTGCTTTGTTTTGGAAAAATCATGAAGGTATTTTGCTTAATTGTTTGACTATAAATGAAACTAATAGCATCATGAAATAATTCCATGCAGAGGACTGTGGAGGACACTTATAGTGGAAGTCCACAGCTGACAAGATCCTATGGGCTGGTTATTACTGGCCTTCTCTATTTGCAGATGTAAAGAAGTTTGCAGTCTCATGCCACAAATGCCAAATTTTTGAAGGGAAAAGAAAACTACTGCCCTTGCCCCTTAAGCCTATTTCAACCGAGAAACCTTTTCAACAATGGGGTCTCGACTTCATTGGAGAAATTCATCCCTCTTCCTCAGGCCAACACAAGTGGATTTTAACAACCACCGATTATTTCACCAAATGGATTGAAGCCATCCCATGTAGGCAAGCCAATGACTCCACCATTATCCTCGGTTGCCCTGAGAAAATTATCACTGACAACGCTGCTGCTTTCAAATCCAAAAAAATGATCAACTTTTGCCATAAATACCACATCACCTTAGGTCACTCCATAGCTTACTACCCTCTAGGTAATGGCTTGGCCGAATCGTCCAACAAAAGCCTCATCAATATCATAAAGAAACTGCTGGAGGAAAACAAAAAGAACTGGCACAGGAAGCTCACAAATGCTCTGTGGGCAGACAAACTTTCCACCAAGAAATCCATTGGGATGAGCCCTTATGAACTTGTATATGGCATGGAAGCCAAGTACCCTTCATCTCTGGGCATTCCTACTATTAAATTGTTGCAAGAAATTCAGGCTGAACCGAATGACCTGTAGAGAAGAGTTAATCAAACCATTCATCTTCAGTAAACCAGAGAACAAGTCTTCGACAGAGCCCAAATACTGCAAGAAAAACTCAAGAAGATGTTTGATAAGAAGGCCAAAGAAGAGGACTTCTGGGTGGGCATCAAAGTTCTAAGATGGGATTCACGAAGAGAAGACAAAGGCAAACACGCAAAATTCGATTTTCTGTGGGAAGGTCCGTACATTATCAGCGCTGTGCAAGGCAACAATACCTATTTTCTCAATTTTCCAGATGGCAGCACAGCTGAAGAAGGATCTGTCAATGGACGAATGCTAAAGCACTACAATGATCCTTTTGATTGAAAAGAGCAGGCGGTGTTTTATTCTGTACATAGAATATTTGTATATACCAGTGTTTTAATTTTTGTAAGCATCCATGATGCTAAAGCACGCAAAAGAAAGCAGGCAGTGCTTTACAGTTTAACAGCAGCACAAGTGAAGGAAAGAGATGTTCCCAATCCAAAAGATCAAATCAAACCAACAGTCAGCACTAACAAGTTCAAAGCACAACCATAGTGGAAGAAACAAGGCAATCTGACCTGCTGTTCTTGGCTTCTCACAAGGAAAAGCCATCCCCAAGTGGAGCCACAGTTAGCCTCCTGCTGCAGCAGGTTACTCATATTTCATGATTGACATTTTACAGACCAAATATGTCATACTTTGCATGCTGCAATGATCCATATTTGCTAAACAATCACCAAGCAAAGAAGGCAACTCAGAGTTCATCCGACTACTTTCCAAATTTTGAGAAGTTATTCCAGTTTTGTACAATTTTCAGCTAAAGGGAGGACCAAACAGCTTAATCTTGGTCTCCCTAGATTTCAATTTCCTATTTTTAGAATATAGAGAATGAAAATCTGTCCAAACAGCTTAATCTTGGCAGATTCTTAGATAGGTAGAGAATCAAAGGAGCCCAACTGTTTAATATGGGCCCTTGGAAGAAAAAAGGGTAGTTTGTAGATAGGAAAGTATAAAAAGGAAAAAATTAAAATGATGGGTTTGCAAGTCTAAGTGCACCCAAACCAAAAAAAGAAAAAATGTTAGGTAAGTAGGCTGGGTAGGTAGTTTTGAGGTTGCAGAATCTTGATTACTGATCAGTTCCAGGTTTTCAGGTGTCATCTCTACTCAGGACACAATCACCAGACAGTTTTATGTGAAAAAGCTCAAAACAGGAATAACTAACTTCCTTTCTCCGTCTCTCCCAAATCATTAACTAATTTCCCCAAAAGAGGTCAAGATCTGCTTGATACCTCTTAGTTTCATCATTTTCATGTCATTAGCTTGGGTGAAGATCTGCTTCACTCAAAGAAAATCCATACTCTCTCTATAAGGTTCTGTCTCCCCGTTTCAAGCCTAAGATCTCTGAAACTTAGCACTTTCTTGTCATCTCCATATTAACTACTGACATTATTATGTAACTCCTTATATTTCCCCTGTCCCCATACTAAAACTATGTAGATAATCCCCTTATGTAAATATCCCCTCCCCCTAGTTGAAATATAACCATAAATACTTCACTGGGAATTACTAAGTCACCTGGACTTTAGTAAGAACCCTCCCTCTGCAAAACATTCCACTCCCAAGTGTATGGACCCCTTCCAAGCACTAAGAAAACCCTTTCCAATGCTAATAAACCCCCCTGCGCATTCTTCTTTGGAAACTATTAATATTTGTTTAATAAGTTTTCAATGCGCCAACACCAGTTTAACCCGTTTTCTAAAGTTAAAACCCACAGCGCTGCGGAAAATTAAAGTTTTAATGCGCACGCACCTTTGCTAAATCCCACGCATCTCCCTTTCCCGTCCACCATCGGATCGCCGCCCCCAGATCCGACGGTCCTTGATCGCATCGCACGCCCGATTACGGTGGTTGGTTACCACCCGATGTCTGACGATTTTCTCGTCGTACACCGGGACAGGTGGCGGCCTCCCATTGCATCGAGCCACCCCTAACAGAAACCACCTCCGTACCAAAGGTGGTCCGACGCACAGGGAAAACCACCCTCCCCTCACATAACAGGAGCGACACCTCATCCTGCCAGGTCGCCTCCACATCACGTCACCCTGCCACGTAGCCCGGTCCACGTCACCCCGCCATACTGCCATGTCACCTTGATGATGTCAGCATGCTGACGTCACCTCCGTACCAGAGGACCCCACTGCTGACGTCAGCATGCTGACATCATCCGCGATACTGTTGACGTCAGCAGCCAGAAAATCGAAAATTCGCGTAAGAGGAAAAATCGTGCTTCGAAGCTCCAGAATGAGAAATGGAGGCAATTTTCGATGCGCGATTAGCGCAAAGTGCTAATCGCGCATTGCTACGGGAAATAGGCCATTTTGGGGAATCTTTAGGGAATCTTTTGATTCCTTAGCCCGTTTTGCACCGAAAAGGCCCGAAATTGCCCGATTTTGCCAAATTAAACCGATTTGAAGACAGGAAGAGACCAGAGACAGAGATTAAAGAGTATCAGATCACATCAACAGGGAAAAAGCACGTCAAAGAGTATCAGCAAGCGGCGGAGACCATCAATGTAACGGTAAAGAGTATCAGCGAAGATCTTAACAGCGACTCAAAGCAGGGGAAAATTAAATACCTTCCACCAAAGTTAAAAAAGAAGGCGAGGCCACTCAAAACTCTCAAATCATGGTTATTGCACATTTAACTCGCACCAGAACAGAACTACAGATCCCAAAGCACAGTTATTCCAGCAGTACTGCATCGAGGCTCCAAGGGCCACATTGCACTCCTTTTGATCCAGCTACCTCTGACACAATTTCAATAGATATTTACTTGCACTTAATTTTGGCACAAGTTTAGGTTTAGAAAGCTCTTTCGCAGACCTGTTTTAGGTCATTTGTAATAAATAAATTCGAGATATTTGCACTATAAAGACAGCCCTGAACACTGTATTAGGGGTTGGTTGGTTGGTTGATTACTCAACAAGCTATCTCTAGCTGATTTTGCTCCAGGAGAGACTCGCACTGTAATGTCTGATAAGTTTCTATAATCAAAGACTGCTTATGAGCCTTGGAGAATGGATTGTCCATTGCGTTTACTGGTTGAAGAGTGATTATGAAATTCTCGTGCTATTGCATAACTCAATAAGTGCTTCTTACCTCTATTTTCATTCATGAATTACGCTCTTAAACAGCAGAAAGAAAGATTAGCTTAGAATTTGTTTAACTACACTCTATGCTCAATTTCTGTTGTTTCTTTATGTTTTCTTCTGTTTAAGCATAAATATGAATTCCACATGGCTCATGTTTTCCTGAACCCAAGACAGTTATCCAGGGATTCTTCATTGCCCCTAGATAGAGATCATCTTTCCCTCTGTTAAGTTAAATGAGAGATTCTTAAGTGCCTCTCATTCCTTACATATCATCCACCCTTTTAGTCTAAATATTGTGTTATGAGCAGCTATCCTGCTTCATTATTTCTCTTATGACTAGAAAGACGCACTAATAATCCTAACCCATGACTCCATACCCAATGGTTTGAAACTTATCACTTCATAAATTGCCTCTCTGCCTGAAAGCATTTTCCTTCCATCCAAACACAAACAAAAACCCTTGAGCCAAAAGCTAGCCTAAAATCATCAAGAAAGTTGAATCATTAAGAGAGAGCCCTCTCTGATTGCAGGTGGGCTAGAACCTGCAATCCAAAGATTGGTTTGTGGTTACCTCAGCCTTATCCCTACAGGAGCCTAGGGACAACCTGAGTGATAACAATTGTAATCGCCAATAGCGATTAGCGATATTGCATTGGACCTCCACCAAGGGATAGCACTGATAGTTGTGACCATTGGAACCTCCGATCACCGATACTGTGACAATCTGAGCCGTCTGATCGACTAGATCTAGATTTGCGGCATAACATATATATTTGTTTAAAAAGTGAAAAAAAAAACATTGTTTTGGTATTTTTTAATGGTAATTCATTTCCAAAAGGGAAAACACATTGTTTAAGGGTTTTCGAAGGCAGTTTTGTCTCTGATAGGTAAAATGTCTATATTTTGTGGAAAAAGGTGTAAAGCAGGTGATTGTTGGGTTTTATAGATCCAACTGTGGGTTTGTATTGAACCATTGTTCCGACTGCATCATTTGTGGTATCAGAGCAGAAGAAAGGGATTGTTTACAGTGGAAATGCCTCCAAGGAGAGGCATTGGTCAAGGAAAACATGACCCAAATGCAATTCTACTAGAGTACGGAGTCTGCGTACGCGAATGGAGTCAATTGAGACTGCCCAGAGAAGAGCACCTGATGAAGGATATGAGAGTTCTTCAGAGGAATCTCCTGAGGAGGTAGTAGAAGAAGACAATGAAACTTCCAAAGTCCTCAAGATGTTGGCGAACGTAGGGGGAAAACCCAAGGTGGAAATCCCTATGTATGAAGGGAGCTTGAACCCAAAAGAGCTAATGGATTGGATCAGATCCTTAGACCATTACTTTGATTATGAAGAAGTTGATGAGGGGAAGAGAGTGAAGTTTGCAGTTACCAGATTGAAGGGTCATGTGGCTATCTGATGGGACGAGTTACAAACATCAAGAATGAGGAAAGGGATGTCCAAGATCAAGCTATGGGATAAAATGGTAAGTAAAATGAGAGCCAGGTTTTTGCCTAAAGACTATCATTTGAATCTTTTTAAGCAATTGCAAAATTTAAGGAAAAAAGGAATGTCTGTTAAAGAATATATAGAAGAATTTTATAGATTGAATATAGAGCAGGGCATGTAGAGGATGATGTGGAAAAGGTAACTAGATATATAAATGGCTTAAGGTATGACATACAATATGAGATTAGCTTGTTAAGTCTAAAAACTGTTGAGGATGCCTATCAAGCAAGTTTGAAGGCAGAAGAAAAGATCTTGAGGAAATAGAATCTAAGGAATAGAGGAAAAAGCTCAGCAAGAGGTAGGGGAACTACCAGACCAAGGGGACAATAGCATCAACATGAAGTAGGAATCTCAAGTAGTAGACCACCACAAGGGGGGAATCTAACAGAGGAAGATCTGAACCTAGAGGAAGAGGCTGAGGAAGAGATGTTCGATGTTATACATGTGGAGAATGGGGACATATGTCATGGGATTGTCCTCATAATAAACCAGCAAGTCAGAGGAATGCGAAAGTGGCTGAGGCAAAGCCAGAACCACCTCGACTTGTGGAAAAGGAAGAACCCCCTGAAGAAGGTGAATCACTATTATTGAGAATGACTTTGCTTAGGGTAGAGCCGGAGATTGGAGAACCAGCACAAAGGAATAATTTGTTCAGAACTACCTATAAGTCAAAAGGTAAGTGTTGCAAAGTGATAATTGACAGTGGAAGCACTGACAATCTTGTTTCTACAGAGATGGTGGACAGGCTCGAACTAGCAAACACCATGCACCCTACTCCTTATAAAGTGTCATGGTTGCAGAAGGGACATCGGATCATTGTGACTGAATAATGCAAGGTGGAGATATAGATTGGTATGTATAAAGATGTGATATTATGTGATGTAATGCCCATGGATGCATCCCATGTATTGCTAGGAAGACCATGGCAATTTGATTGGAAAGCTATTCATGATGGAAGGAGAAACACTTATACATTGGAGAAAGATGGAACTAAACACATATTTCTGCCATTGAAGGATGATGCTGACAAAGGAACACCTGGAAGTAGTATTATACTGATAAGTGGAAAGGAGTTGCTGCAAGAAGTAGTGAAGAATGAGGAGTTGCATTTTACTATTGTGGGAAGACCAAAGGTAATTTTGACTTCCACAAACTTGAATGATTTGCCTAAATAAGTTAAAATGTTGTTAGATGATTTTGCTGATATTATTGTGGATGAGTTGCCAAATGCATTACCACCGATTAGGAGTATTAGTCATCACATTGACTTAATACCAAGAGTAAGCTTACCAAATAAAGAAACATATAGACTAACTCCTCAAGAGAACGTAGAATTTAGAAGGCAAGTGCAGGAACTGATGGATGAGGGGTTGGTCAGATAAAGCCTTAACCCATGTGTTGTACCAATAGTATTTAGTCCAAAGAAAGAAGGATAATGGCACATGTGCACAGATTCCAGAGCTATCAACAAGATCACAATCAGGTACAAATTTCCTTTGCCACGCATGGATGATTTAATGGACTATTTGAGTGGATCTAGATACTTTACTAAAATAGATTTGAAGAGTGTATATCATCAAATAAGGATTCAAGAAGGTGATGAATGGAAAATTGCATTCAAAAAAAATAGTGGGTTGTATGAGTGGTTAGTGATGCGTTTTGGACTCACTAATGCACCCAACACGTTCATGAGGTTAATGAATGAAGTCTTGGAGTATGCAAGTAAAATTTTTATTGTGTACCTTGATGATATTCTGGTTTTTAGTAAAAGTAAACAGGAGCATATAGAGCATCTTAAGTTGGTCCTAAGAACTCTGCAGAAAGAGAAACTACTAATAAATTTGAAGAAGTGTATTTTCATGAAGGAGGAGCTAGTTTACTTGGGATTTTTAGTTTCTAAAGAAGGCTTGAAGATGGATCTATAGAAGGTCTAAGCAATTTGGAACAGGCCTACTCCCAAAAGCATATATGAGGTAAGAAGCTTCCATGGACTTGCAAGTTTTTACAGAAAATTTATCAAAGGATTTAGTCAAATTTGTGCACCAATCCTTAAGACAATCAAGGAGATAAATTGGCCATTTTAGTGGACAGAAGTAGCAGACAAAAGTTTTAACGTGCTGAAGAAGAAAATCACAGAGAAGCTGATTTTAGCTTTGCCAGATTTTGAGAAAGTGTTTCAAGTAGAAATAGATGGTAGTGGAGTTGCAGTTGTCATAGTTCTGAGTCAAGAACAAAGACCAATAGCATATTTTAGTGAGAAACCGAATGATGCAAAGAAGAAATATTCTTCTTATGATAAGGAGTTTTATGCTATTGTGCAGACTTTGAAAAAGTGGAGACACTATTTGTTGCCAAAAGAATTCATATTATATTGAAACAATCATGCCTTAAAGTTTATCAATAACCAGCCAAAGTTGAATTAGAAACATGCCAAGTGGGTAGAATTTCTGCAAAGTTTTACTTTTGTAATAAAGCATAAGAGTGGTAAGTCAAATAAAGTAGCAGATGCATTGAGC
Organism: Pinus taeda; assembly: GCA_000404065.3. Lineage (NCBI taxonomy): Eukaryota > Viridiplantae > Streptophyta > Pinopsida > Pinales > Pinaceae > Pinus > Pinus taeda. The sequence goes on from APFE031152288.1 coordinate 164,666, forward strand.
AGGGTAAGTTTTATTTTGCAAGAATACAAAGTGGGTGTTGTAGGATTTGAGGAAATGATTGAAATGTACAAGAATGATGAAGATTTCAAAGATATCTACACAACAGTTCAGAATCCAATGAGAAATAACAGAAGTCAGTGGTTGGACTACCTCATTCAAGGAGGCCTATTATTTAAAAGCAATAAGTTGTGTATTCCCGAATGTTCCATGAGGGAAAACATCATAAAGGAGAAACATAGTGGAGGATTATCTCGTCATTTTGGACAAGATAAGACCTTTGTTCAAGTGAATGCTTTTTATTATTGGACAAAAATGCAAATTGATGTTAAGAAGTTTGTTGAGAAATGTAGGATATGTCAGCATGTAAAAGGAAGGAGTCAGAATGTAGGACTATATCAGCCATTGCCAATACCAGAACAACCATGGGATGCAATTAGCATGGATTTTGTTCTAGGATTACAAAAAACTCAGAGAAGAAATGATTCCATTTATGTTGTAATAGATAGATTTTCTAAAATGGTACATTTTATTGCACGTAGGAAAACTAGTGATGCAACACACATATCTAATTTATTATTTTCAGATATTTTAAGATTGCATGGGTTACCTATAAGTATTGTATCTGATCGAGATACCAAGTTTGTAGGGCATTTTTGGAGGACTCTTTGGAAGAAACTAGGATCAAACCTCAGTTTTAGTTCAGCATACCATCCTCAAACAGATGGACAAACTAAAGTAGTGAACAGGAGCTTGGGGAATATATTAAGAAGTTTAGTATATAATAATCCTAAACAGTGAGATTTAGCACTAGCTCAAGCTGAGTTTGCTTACAATGTTACTCCAAACCGAAGCACTGGAATAAGTCCATTTCATATTGTCTTTGGATTGCATCCAAGAGGTGTGTATGAGCTCAAGAATTTGGGAAAATAGGAAACCAAGAGTACAAAAGCTGAAGAATTTGCAGAACAAATGCGGAGATTACATGAAGAAGTCAAAGGAAAATTGCAAGAAAGAAGAGACAAATATAAACATAGGGTAGATCTAAAAAGAAGAGAGAAAGAATTCCAAGTTGGAGACTTAGTGATAGTGCATTTGAGGAAAGAGAGATTTCCTACTAAAACTTACAACAAACTGAAAATGGAAAAGATAGGACCTTGTAAAATTGTAAGAAAATTTTAAGCCAATGCATATGAGATTGAGTTACCAGAAGGATTGGAATATTCCCCCTTTTTAATGTTACATATTTGTATCCATACAAAGAGGCAGAGACAGAGTTGCAGGAGAAAAATACAAGGGATGAAGTTCAAATTGTGAACTGGGAAGAACAAATGCCAAAGTTAGCAAAGAAGGAAGTGGAAGCTATTTTGGAAAAGAGAGTATTCAAAAAAACCAAAGGTTAGACTTATTTCCAGTATTTAGTAAAATGGAGAGGAAAGCTAGTGGAGGATGCTAGCTAGTTGACAGCAGCAGAACTACAGAAGTATGGAGTAAGTCCTAAAAGTTTGAAGGAGGATTATTTTCTTCCTTGGGAGTATGATGCAGGAGCATTTAGACTTAGCCAACAATGTGAAATTTTGCTCACATGTTGTGGCTAAACAAGGTGAAATTCATTGACCTGAGTGGTAAAAAGGCAGTTTTTACTAAGAGGGTTGGATCTCTCAAGGAATTAGTTATAATTCATTATTGTAATAAGTTAGAGACTGACTTATTTTATATTCAGAGATAGAGATTGTTAGCATAGAGCTAGGAGTTAGAGATTTGCTATTAGATCTATCAAAAATAGATATTTTGTTGTTAAATTCAGTTAGAGTGTTTATCGATGGATAAAAAGAAGGAAAATGTAATGAGCGAGAGGAGGGATAGAGCGAGAGCAGAGAGATAGTGAGTGGATTTGCATTTTTTGAGACAAAGGTCTTTACCTGTGTAATTTGGCCTAAGGCCGAGACTCTGTTATGTGTTTATGGTGAATCAATCAGTGTTATGTGCATATTAATATAGACAGCCTGTGGAGACCTCAAATGCTTATTTTTCTCTCTGTAATTGGATGATATTGATGTTGGACTATGTTTTTCATGTTTAATCCTAGAAATATTGTGTTAAAGGTTCGATTGGCAAGTTCATTCCATTGGTTTGGTTCTATGAGTGAAAAACACAAAATACGCTAGTTATCGGGCACAACACACAGTTGGATAAAGAATCTGGACTATAAATTATTATAGAAGGAAATTATTAATGCTATCGGGTCTGTGGAACCCACATAGCATCACCCCCAGTGTATTTACTTGTCGTATCACCAAATGCCATTCACACAGAGAAATCACACTAAATACTTAGCAGATTCAAGGAAGCGGACTTGAAATTTTATGCATGGGAGTTTTGGGTCCTATCAAGTCCAACAATAGATCGCATCGCGCAGTCAGATCAATGCACGTCAAAGGCTTGTCCCCAAGCCTTTGCGATACGTGATTGCCGACACATATATCGCATCGGCATGTATGAAGTGGAGTGGCAAAGAGCTAAGCGGGTTATTGTAATCATCAATAGCGATTAGCGATATCACATCAGACCTCCACCAGGGGATAACACCGATAGTTGTGACCATTGGAACCTCTGATCGTCGCACTATGATTCAATCTGAGTTGTTCGATCGGTTATATCTGGATCTGCGGCATAACATATATATTTGTTGAGAAAGTGAAAAAAACGTTGTTTTGGTATTTTTTAATGTAATTCATTTTCGAAAGGGAAAACACCTTGTTTAAGGGTTTTCAAAGGTAGTTTTGGCTCCAATAGGTAAAAGGCCTATGTTTTGTGGAAAAGGGTGTAAAGTGGATGATTGTTGGGTTTTATAGATCCAACTGTGGGTTTTTATTGAACCACTGTTCCGACTGTGTCATTATTTAACAAATAACTAAGGAATTATACTTAATTGTCAACCAAGGGCTCGTATGGAACATGAAAAATGTCATGCATTATATATGATAGTATAATATTTTCAAGTGCCAATGAGTTTATAGTATTCTAGATATGTTTATGAGAAATATATTAATGTCTTTTACAAGTCGCCAAGGAAAACAAATCATACTTATAGGAAATTAAATATAACACTTGCAGAATTGAAATAACACTCTTCTTCCTAGTGGGCCTAGGAAGCTTAATGTTGTGACCCCCAACATAGGTATAAGAATCCATATAGGTAGAAAGTAAATCACATAAGTAGAAATAAATCATATAGGAAATAAAGTGGTGACTTTCTCAATAGTTATAATGATCTCGATCCTTGGAAAAAATATGTATGTGAAATGGTTAAATGTTGTTAAAATAAAACACACACACACACATATAATGCAATCCAATAGAATATATTAAATATGATATTGGAAATCTAGAAAAAGATAGAGTAGTGAAAGACAATCTAAGAAAATATAGGAAGTTTCCTATTTGAATATCTGAGTTGTGGTAATAGAACTACTTGCCATATTTATCATAAGCATAAAGGATCTAAGTTATTTATCTTGATTAATGAATTGTAGAAACATATATAACTAAGTACTTGTCAAACTAGTGAGTTGCAGCAGTGTACAAAATTAAATAATTGTCAGGTTAGTGAGTCGTGGCAATGTACATAAACTAAATATTTTATCTATTTAGCAATTTTCACCACAACAAAGTAAGTTACCAAATTAAAGAGTTGTAGCAAAAAACATTATGCTATTAATTTGATGAGCTGTAGCAAACCAAAGGAAGTTATAGAATTAACAAGTTGAAACAAACAATAATAAGTTATCAAATTAACAAGTTGTAGCAATGTAAAGAAACCAAATTATAGAAATGGAACTAGGAACTAATATATAAGGTTATAGGCAATACTTGACTAAAGAGGGGACCCTACCTCCTTAAGTGAGGCATTTTTCATCAAGTCATATCACCTAAGTTAGCAAAACACCATTTGAATAAAACAAAATAGTAAATGGAATAGAAACATGATTTCTTTATTAACATAAGTTCAAAATAAAAATTACAATTAATTCTCTTCTCCCCTCATCTCGAGTAAAGCATGGTATTTTATACACGGGCATATGGAGTCTAAATTGGATTAATAGGTTGAAGGGAAACCAAGGGAATAGTTAGATCCTTATGTTATCCCCTTTTGGTTACAAAAAATTGTCTAAGTAAAAGATTTCATACAAATGATGTCCCATTCAATTGTTATGACAAGTGGCAGCTGGGTCACTCTTCTATTCTGGTTGAGTTCTCATTCCTGGGAGGCAACTACATCTTATCACCTTCTTCACTAAGAAATCAATTGGTCATCCTACAGTCCATTCATGATAGTTGTGCAGCTTGAGGTTGGATGGATGTGCATTATGTCAATTATCCCTGAGTAGTAGTAGTTTTCCTCAACGGATAATCGATGTGTTATATCATCATGGTTAGGCATGTTACAACAATAGTTTTATTAATTTTTCAAAACCTATTTGTTTGTTCTATCATGTTGTAATAATGGAGTTACAATTTTGTACTCCGTTACACTGAAATAATACTGTTACAACACAATGTTTTGTCATGTTCTAGCAATGGAAGTTGCAACATAGCATTTTGTCGTGTTGTAGCAATTAAAATTGTGGCACTACACTTAGTAGTGTGTTGCAGTGCATGTTTCAAACTTATATATTATATATATATATATAATATATATTATATATTATTATATATTATATATTATATATATATATATATATATATTATTTTAATAAAAATGGGAGTTGCAACACCTATGATGTAGTGTATTACAGTAAGAGGAGTTGCAACATCATGTTTCATTAACGTGGTACCTAGTTGTTGCATCAATATGAGAATGTTACGACAACTTGGAAATGTTGCAACAACACACAAGGGTATTGCAACAATTATCCTTCACCTATGCTTCAAGAATACATATCTAAGGTTGCCTAAAGTAATTCTGATAGATTCTCATATGTTAACATGAAAAGGTAAATTCCTTCCTAAATGCATAAGAATGAACATTAAAGAGACATAATAGGAAGATAATTATACCTCAATAAAAAATGCATCAACATGGTAAAAATAAGAAATTTGATGGTGTGAAAAGGGAAAAAGGTGCTTAAAAATGTGTTGGATGGATGTTAAAAAGATGCCAGTTTGGGCACCCTTCATATACCATTAAAAAATTTGAAGTACACAAGTATTCATACGCACTTCAAGTATAATTCTAGCTCATCATGAAGGAATCAAAATTCTTGTACCATTGCCTAAGTGTCTACATCAAGACATACAATCATTTCTTGAGCTTGCAAACTAATATTTTGTTAGGATGTTGCATTAAACCTTCTATTTATTCATGTAAATATCCTCATCCAAATCTCCTACAAGAATGTCATTTTAAGATTAATTACTCTAACTCCAAATTAATAAAATAAACTAGCGTCGACATAATATGAAAAAATAAATGTTTAACAATTGGTGAAAACATTTCATGGAAGTCTATACTTTCCATCTTAGAGTAACATTTTGTAACCAATCTAGAGTTATACCTTTCAAAATTACCATCAATTACTTTCTTGAATTTGTAGATCCACTTATAACCAGAAACCCTTCTATGTTTAAGAAGTTCTACCATGTCCCAAGTTTTGTTTTTCTCCAATCCATCCATTTATTCCTTCACTATCACCTTTGATTTAGCATTATTGATAGCATATACTACTTCCTAATAACAAGATCTCCATCACCAGTAACTAAAGAAATAGATGAAATAATTTTGGTATACATTTTAGGAGCATTTCTCTCCCATGTAGATCATCTCAATGTTGGTTAGAATTTCCACATTTTCCTGAATGCCTTCAGCATCTTTGAATTATTTATCATATGAAGTTTCTCCTTACTTCCTTGTGTCTATAGATAGTTTAGTCTTAAAATTAATTATTTATTTATTTTGAGGTACCTACGCCTATACATGTTCCCATTTAAAAACATCTTCTACAGTGACTAATTTAAAGAGAGGAGATTAATAAAATATCACATCTTTATTGATGATGCCTTTGTGGGTGGTAGGATCCCACACCCTCTATCCCTTAGCTACATCATCATAACCAAAATATATATATTTCTTTCATCTAAGGTCTAACTTAGAATGTTGGTCCTTAGGAGTAAGTACAGAAGCTTCACAACCAAAAACATTTTAATTTGAATAATTGCATAGATGACCTATCCAGACCTCTTCAAGGATTTTCCAATTTATTACGGCCAATGGAGATTGATTTACAAGATAAAAATTAGCAGTGACTTATTTCACCCATAACTCTTGTTTCAAATTAGCATTGTTGGTCATGACCATTACACTTTTTAGAAGAGTCATATTCATGCATTTTTCAATTATGTTGTTGTCATTATTATCTTCCATTGCTATGTGTTTCCCTTTTTCCATTGACGTCAAATGGGGGGAAAGAGAAGAGATTAGTCTTCAGAGATGAGTTATAAACAAAAGAATCAGTTTCAGGAGAAAGGATCAAGTTCAGGTTGGCTCAAAAAGTTGTTATTAATGACAAAGGGGGATATTGTTGGCGCTGCAATGTTGGCATTGATCTCAACAAGTATCACTTGATGTAATATATTGTAATGATCCTAGTGTAATAATATGCATGCTTGTGATAGTTTCTAGGATAAAGTGATGATGGTTTGAAGTTGAGTTGCAAGTATGGGTTGATGAATTTTTAATTTTCCCCAAATTAGCTTACAAAGACTGATTCAACATGAGTATTCAATGAACATAACATTGGCAACCCAGATTACTAGTGGAAAATCTATGGATGCAACCTATTTCAACTATGTATTAATTGTGTTTATGTCCTATAATTGGCAAAGGAAAAGCATTCAGGAATAGATTCAAAATTGCCCATGGTTTTGGAATCAATTTGACTTGGTCTCTTGTGATGTGTTGATCCAGTTTTATTTGATTATCTATTTGAGTCTCCAAAGGAATAATGGGGTCGATTTGACCTGGTCTTCAATGAGAAAAGGAACACAGTGAATATGTTGATCTGTCACATGTTTTTGAATCAATTTTCTCCAATCTATGCTTGATCCGGTCATGTTTAATTTGTTTAATTTGGTAACCAAATGGTGTGGAAAAAATTTAATTAATGTCTTGATCTTATCAACAAATGAGTGATTGGATTTGGTCATAAGTTTATGTTTGTTTTGGTCAACGTGATTTATGTGTGTAAGAGACTAGATCATTGCAGTGTAGGTGTTATAGGTGTGAATGATCTAGCTATGTGATTTAGGCTAAATGATATCAATATTATTTTGATTGAGTCATTTTCTAGTACTAGATCTTGTGATGAATATGAAGTGTAGTTAGGCATTTTTCTAGTGTCTATAATTGGAGATACGATATTTCACATCTATCCCTTGAGAATGAAAAGTATCGATATGTTGGTGATTGGATCTAAATGAAGCATGTTGTGAATGAATAGTTGAAGTCTTTGCATGAATTAATATGAGAATAAAATGAAATAACTTGCATTAGAAAAATTGTGAGTTCTCTTATGTAATTTGTATTGATATAGGAACTTGATCAATTTTCACATGGCTGAGAAAGGGATGGTTTTATGAGCCAATCGATCAAATGGATTAATGAGGTAAAGAAAAGATAAATTGGTGGAAATTCCAGAGTAGTGAGGTTGAGTCTATGGAATTCGACCTATGTGATTGGCAAGTGGAGAGATGTGTAATGACCCATCCAGTAGCTGGGAAAGACTATGTAACCACAATCCAAATTTCTTCAGCTAATTTACCAATAATTCAAAGAAATATCATAATTTGTAATTGCAATTGTCAAATCCTACTTGTAAATCTAAAACCTGGGTATAAACCCTTGTTGCTGAATCCCAATTAAGTCATGTATAATTAACAAGTCAGGGTTTACACACATAACTCATGGGCACACACAACCACTATATTTACCACTCTTAGAACTGAGTGAAAGGTGTGTGAGCAAAAGAATATATATTATGGACCACACGAGAAACCATTTAAGCACATATTAACAAGAAATTAGACTCATATCAAGAAAAATGTGCCTATAGTAATATAAATACATGAATGTAAAACTGTATCTAAGGTTTACAATAGAAATGTCATATAGTTGCTAAACATGGCTCATTCAATTTCATATACATGAAGGGATAGCAAAAATAGTTTAATTATCCAAAAAATATATACATATATACATACTTGCATATATATATATCATAATACAGGGGAATTAATTCATAATAACAAGAAAACCCAAAACTTGGGTTTAGCCATAAATCTGTAAATTAATACAACATCGAGTAAAATACTTATCTGCATAAAAATATGAACTAGTTGTGGGCTCTCCATTTTCCACCTAGTGAGAGACCTTGTGGTTCATTAATTTCAACCACGAGTCACCCTCAAGCCAGGGTTGCAACTCCACAGGAAACGGTAAACCAATCATCACTGCATATCCACGGTCATGGTGCCAACTGAATAGTCACGTTTCTCTAGGTGATCCATAAACTATCGTGCATATTCCACTGGACAGTTTGTTGTAATAGATCTAATAATATTATATTAAAACTCTGAAACTTCTACAAGATTATAGTTTATTAAACTTTAAGATATGTGGATTTAACTATAATTAGTGCATGCATGCGAATAGAAATTACAAAGAAAAGTAGAGAACGACAAAAATAAGCACACACACACACATGACACGAGATATTCTCTCTGGGAAACCCTTTCGAGAGAAAACCCAGCTAGAAGGTGAGGCCGCTTCGCTCTCTTTCTCTTTCTGGAAATATGGTTGCAGGTACAAAGAAGCAATGATTATGGCTTGTGGGCTACTATAATGTGCAAATCTTCTTTATGTGCTCTACCACCTATCTCTCTTAACTATCCTTTCTTAGCAATGGACCAAAATTCTCTCAAAAGAATGGGATGCCTCTTCCTCTTGGTGGCTTGGTTATAACACAACCCGATAGCCTACTAGAAGTTAATTTTAACTACATCAACTCTTAACTAGAGTTACAATATAGACTCTTCTAGAGTCTTTTACATCAAAAACACATGGCTAGCCCCTTTTCCATAAATAATGGGAGCTGACACAACATCCTTGATCTGAAAATGGGGCACTAAAGGCTTCTTGTCAGCTTACAAGAACCTCTCCCACTTCCAAAGCTTAAATATTTCCAAGACCTTATGATTAACCAACTGTGGAATTAAAAAGTACTTGAAAAATAGGTGTATGCTTGTGTTTGTTTTTGGATTGTTCAAGTGCTTAAGTTAATTTGCTTAAACTGATATGAAAAACATATAATAGTAAAGAAAGTAGCAAATACAATGCATCAATAAGCAATCACACATGACAACAATATAATATGGAGTTCTACCTGATATCTTGGGATACGTCTCCTTGATCTCTAATCAACTCGATTAGGCTCTTTGGGATTATGGCATAAATTCTTTTACAAGCTCCACGCTCAACTCCATTGATTGACACAGAACCTATGGGTTTAGAATACCATCTCATCTTGCTGGCTATCCTCACTCTACAGACAGATCTAGGCTTCTCTAGACTTGACTCCTTCAATCAGCGCTCTAAGTGATCTTGCTCTAGCTTGCACCAACTCCCTCAGAATTCTTTCACTATCTCTAGAATTCTTTATTCTATCTTTAGAACACTCTGAACACCAGCAACAACTTGATCATTTCGACCCTTTGTTGTTTTGCAGCTTCATTACAACTCCATGGCTCTTAGAAGTCTTTTGTGAGCTCTCTGGCTCTAGCTCTAGCTTTGGCTCTGGCTCTCAGCTCTGGTTCTTTGCTCTAGCTCTGGCTCTGGCTCTCTCTAAGCTTCTCTCAGCCTGTGCGTGCCTTTGTAGTTCACTTGACCTCTAAATAACTCTCAGCAACCTTCCAACAACCTTCAGCAAATTTTCGCTGCTGTCAATTGAGCTCTCTGGTTCACTCAACCTCCAAGTGACTCCAAAACTCTCTGCCTCTCTCAATTGTGCTCTTGGGCTTTTGTGATGCAGTCTTCTGACTCTGCGTCTTCCTCTATCCCTTCGATCATGAGGAATTATTCTTTTTCCCTGCTCTACGTCTTTGCGCTTCAAAATGCATCCCTGTTACAGAAAATCCTGCCTACAACGTGGCACAAGGAATGATGGTTGTTTCCAATGGAAGATGAACCAGTAGCACAAGAAACCTAGTTGTTTTGGTATTTCTCTTGCAGAAATCCTGCGTTTGAACACATAATGCAATACACAGGAATGCATGAAAAACCCATCATGGGCATTTAACCGGACTTCAAATAATATAGGATCACATTTATATTCCTGTCAGGTCCATCCTATCATCGCAAATTACGATTGCATAGGCAGGAGGTCAAAAAACCCAAATACAAAGGAATACATAGAAAATCTGAAAATACGGATCTCAAAATTTATGCAATTGCATTTATAAACCTTATCGGGTCCACGCCTTGATCACTAATCACAATCGCACGTCACATATTGCAACAACCATTTTATGTGGTTGTGATCATTGATCATCAATATCGACGCATCGCATATCACATATCGCAACGGCCCAGGGGTTCTTTCCATATACCATGGAACATTACAATGTGATCTCATATTGCCGGCGCTGACCTGCCGATCCGATCATCGCAATCACAAGTCGGCACTGTTGCATATCAGTGCCATCACTGATCGCATATCAGCATATCACAGTGCTATGGGTCCTGCCCCTTTAGGAGTGTCAATCGTTGATCCACCGATCAGTTGATCACAATGTCGCTATGCATAAGGTCCCGATATCAGGCGAAGGCCTACCTCCGATGTGATAAGTCAAAGATCGTTGATCAGGGGTTCCTTCCGCCCTTGTGTTAAGTCCTCCTCTTAACCCTCCAATTTGATTTTTCTTTAGAAAGCCTTTATTTCTCCTAAGTCCCATTTAATAAGAAAATGTCTCCTTTTCAAAGGACAATGGGCAATTTCATTTTACAATAACTTCTTCATCCGAAGTCCATTTTCGCACATTCAAATTGCATTAGATTCAGAATGAAGAGATCTCTGCAATGATACTATTTCCAGGAGCATCCTTTGACTTTCATTTTTCCTCTCTGAGGAAAATTCATAGACTTAGAAGTCTATTCAAGATCCATTTTGGATCACGCCTCCCACTAAAAATATTTTGGTCTCCAAAAGTCTGATATACTGATATAAACAGAAAATGAGAGTACCTCACCCTCTTCTTTTAGCCTTCATACACTTGCCTTCATGGTTAGTGCCTCTGAACCAAAGCCTTTGACCACTCTCCTTCCTAGATGTGCTGGTCCTCTTGTGAAGAACTGTTCTCCTCCTTGACTTCAAGCAGAACTCCAGTTGAGAAGATCATAGAAGGTAGTTTGAACTTCTCTGCCTTGATCATTGATCCAAGATGGCTTAAACAAATGTGTAGTTACATTTTCTTCACAAAATTTTCATTTGTACCTGTTTGACAAGCTGTCAACAACAACTGTTAACAACAACAGAATTACAGATAACAACTGGATGACCTAAACTCCTGCTTCAACAAAAGAAACAGATTTTCACATCTTGTGAACATCTCCATGTCAACAACTCCATGTCTTACATATGCATACAAATGATGGACTAGATAACAAGCCCACAAAACATGCTTTTAAAACAAATGACCCTTCAAGTCAAGCATGTATTTACATATTTTCCACATGTTGTTCCAAAGATGAAACACTTCATCGTTATCTCCATCTTGGAGACCAAATCAACTTTTTTGCAAGTCAATATTGCATTACATGCATGCCAAAGCAATCAACTCTCCAAGTTAATTACACATACATGTTCAAATACAAAGAAATCATCAACATCACTGTGTTCATGCACATCAAGCTTATGCATGCATTTCAACCTTCAGCTTTCGCTTAAGCACGCTATTTCTAGGAAAACTAGTATTCGTAAAGAATGCTAGCCCTCTAGGTTTGGCAGCTACCCTAGAAACAATAGTTTAAAGAAATTCAATGATTTCTTCTATGTGTAACAGATAAGAGAAAGATAATGGAACCAACCTAGAACTTCTGCTTAATCCCTTGCATGATCTCTCTCCCCTTTGATAGATCCTACAACTCCTCCCCGTACTTAACACGCTTGGAGAGTACCTACACAAGTACAACAACAAAGAACCGTCAAAGTGTCATGATCTATTACAACATAAACATTATAGAATCAAATATATAATGAGAAAATGATAGCACTCACAAATGATAACATTCACAATTGCACAATCATATGGAAGAAAACTTGAAGAGCTTTATTAATAGAAAGGAGAATTACAACCCAGTTCTCTGATCCAACATCATCCTCCTAGCTTCAAATCCTTCTTCACCTCATGAAATAGCAAGATCACTCCAACAAGAATACAATACTCTCTCCTCAAACTATCAACACTTCCTTACAATTCACCATATTCCAGCCTCTGGATCTCTTGGATGAGGGATCCATTTATAGATGTTTGCAAGGGTGTGAGTCATCCATGGGTTTTGATTAGTGTCATTCCACTTGTTACAATGGGTTTCACAAGAGAAGAGATTGGATATTTTCTTAGATCCCTTATTCATCCTTGGGAGAATTCAGAGGGGAAAGTGGCATAGGAGAAAGTTCTAGAAGATTCCATGAGCAATCAACTCACAAATGTCCTAGACATTTGTCCATCCTCACCAATTGCACCCTATAGAAGGCCTAAATAGTATGTGTCGCACCTTGGTAGTGTACCACTCAGTATGCATCACACTTTGCTAGTGGAGCAGTTAGTATGGTTCAATTTAGGCAATTTCTGGATGGTTTCTCAGATGGAACTTTTGGGGAATAATGTATTCGGGTGACTATGTTCTTTTAGGGTATGAAACAACTCTTTTAGGGGTTTATGAGCCCTAATACATCGACATATAAGTTTGGGGTTGATGTGCCCAAATATGTCTATAACATTTTCCCCCTAAAGCATGAGATCGTAAATATTCATGTCGGGTGAAATGCTTTATCATGAGGATCCGAAGTTTTGAACTGGAAGGTGACCTGCATAAGTTACAATACAATACATCATCATAATATGATTTTCATGATCCAGCTAAGGGAGGCATTCCCATGCTCAGCTTTATAAATTTCATTTCATGTACATAGATCAAATAGTCGTATGCAGATACAGGCTCATGATTCTGTAGATATAGAATCGCAATCCATGGTTAGGATGATCATCTGTGTAGAGTCTTTGTACATTTGATGTTTTTATATCCCTGAATATATCACAGCCTGGATGGATGAAAGTAGATCCAGGGTCTTCAAACTCGTTCAATCTTCGCTCGATGTACAAGTCAATCCATGTGAAGAGATGTTCTAAAGTCGAACATGGAAAGACATCGCCTGATTACTAGCCAATGATGTGAGTTGTTAACAAACGCGAGAGGAATCACCGATAATGACAATGATCCTCAAGGTACTACAGTACAATTCACATGGTGTGAATACATGATTTGATGTCAAACACCACGCAAAATCTTTCGGTCGAAGGCCATTGATGTCAACCTGTTGCCAGAAGTGAGAAACTTGTCATTGATGTATGCAAGCTTCAAAGCACTAAAAGGGTTGTTTCTAAGTCAACTTCTTGGATAATGAGCTAATGTCGACAAGAAGCAACTTGTCATAGGAGGGCCTTGATGTATCCCACATCTACAACACGAAATGAAGAAAATTATTTCTAGAGGTGAAAACGAACTGACGACATAAGGTTCAGGAATGGTGGTCATGAAAAAATGAAGGTAGGAAGTATTGCGGTGTATGAGACATTAACTGAATGGTGATTTCTTAACTGAATGACTTCTCTTGAAGATGTTAGTGACACTAAGATGAATTTGTAGCATTAATCCAAAATATGGATGGTATGAAATACCAATGGTGTGATGACCATTGAACAGAATAACCCAACCCAACTCAATATTGGAGATGAAGTGAAAGTGTCATGTTCAAGAGTGACTTGCTACCATAAATTCTTCAAGTTTTTTCCCCTTTTTCCCCAATCATTTCTAACCAGTACCTCTTTATTTTTGTCAAGCTTGAGAATGATAACATATTCTTGTTCTATAATTCACCCTTCGGGCAAACCTGTCGCTATTTAATATTTTAACGAGTCTAGAGACAGTGAAACTCGGTCTCGTCTAGATGGACAAGTTTGTTGCTATTGTTTTAACGAGTTTAATGACAAGGATAACTCGGTCCTTTTCATGTCTATAGAGTTTGAAAAGGGACGAAAAGAAAACTCCATAAGTTCTTTTTTGTAAAGTAACCCCTCAGGTTTGAAAAAGGATAAAATAATACAGGAGGGATGACATTTCCAATACTTTAACAAGCTGGAAAAGACAAGCGCTTGACAATATTTTCATATTTAATGAGTCTGAAAAGGGTTTAAAGAGGATTGTATAGTTTTCTTTTCATTTTTGAATCAAAGCTTGAAAAGAAGACAAAAAGTTTGCTTGGTGGTCAAAGATGTTCAATTCACTGTTTAGCACATCAGATTCTTTCATCAGTCGTTCAACCCACTCAAAACTCCATCAAATTGATTAGAAATACATATGTATGGACGAAAAATGAACTAAAACTAATATTTCACTTTGAAGTACATGAATAGCAAACATAACAGTAGTTTCAACATTTCATTTCCATCATTTCATTTCAAATTTGGGATTTGGAGCTCTGAAGTGGTTTTTCCCCCTCAAATTTCACCAATCGATTTCGGGAGATCCTATGGACCATTCTCCATGCTGTCAGGACCAGGTAGGAGCTATCCTTAAGCTCTTCATTTTCATTTCATCTTTTCTTGATTCTGAACAAGTTTTTTCACTTTTCTGGGCCCCTAGGGTTTAAAGATTTCGTTCCTCAATCATCGCACCTAGCTAGTATCGAAAGGTGCGATGCGTACTGAGTTGCCAATAGGCCATTTAGTATACATCTCACCTTGATCAAAGGCAGGGTGTGATGGGCACAGAAAGGAAATTTTATACAGCGTTTTTCATCAAATTTTTACCTGTTTGTGCTCAAAATCGGATCCTAACTCATCTATTGTTGGAATTTCAGATATTTGTTGGATCAATATGGTCGTCACATGGGGTGAATGAGAACATGAATAGGAGGATATGATTGCTTTACATGACCAGTGCACAGTGGATGCATTAAGAAACTGTGGTTTACTGAAGTTTTTCCGCATATTCAACATGAGACAACAGATTAGTTTGTTGTAGTACCTTCTCAATGCATGGGATCCTATTGACCAACTACTCTAGATCAGAGGTAAATCTATTCCTTTCACAGTTGAGGATATCTATTTTCTGACGGGTTTGTCAAGGTGTGGTGCCCCTCTTTCACTATCAAGATTTTCTCATGGGGGCGAATTCGTGAAAGATTACATTTTTCAGTTCTGTAGGGATGGATCTCAACCCAGTAGAGATGGTAAGATTAATATCCGAGATGTTATTGATCGACCTTTGAGGACCATTCTATTTACCTTTGCTAGATTGGCTGGAAGTGGGGCCTTACATTTAGTGAACAGATCTTACATGTAGTATGCCCTAGAATGCCTAGAACCGAAGGTGTTCAATTGGTGTGAGGCGATACTTATTGTCATAAAAGAAAAAATGTCCAAAGTAAAGAATGGAAGAACCAAGAACTTTGGTTATGGATCCATATTGATTGCTTTTTCTTTGGAAAGAATTCCACTGATGCAACCTCAAAACATTCCACTGGGACTGCCAGCACCGAGGGAACCATGGATGCAGCGATGGGTGGATCTTATGGCTAGACATGCTGGCTAGTCACAGATCTCCTTCTTAGATGCCTTTTTTGAGTTGTTCGACAGCCAGGAGATGGTGTTTGTGGAGTATCCATATGTCGATATGGATTTCCAAGGTGATCCAGATTTGGCATTACCAGTTGGTGAGCAATGGAGTGCTATAAGTAAAATGATTTGACCACATCTTTATTTTTTTTATTTTTATAATGTTTTTGTGTTTTTGATGTTACCAAGACTAAACAAACTCATATGTGTGTGTAGATATTGGACCAGTGCGACTAGTGGCACGCCCACAGGAATTAGATGATGCTCTAGCAGGAGAGGTTGTAGGGAGGGTTGTCCTTCGGGATCTGGACATATAGGAGACCCTGGCAACATCATAGAATCAGATCAAGGGCCTCACTCTCGGCATTCATGATGTCAAGACCGATGAGTTACCTTTGAGGTTACAACACCATACTACTAGTGTATCGAGTCATTGGACTAGGCTCCTGTGCATGATAGCACAGGCAGTGACCTGTTATCACCAGCATCATTAGTCTAGGATGTTTTTCTGCATTCATTTTGAGTTTCTTGGTCAGATGACTGATTTTTTCTTGGACACAAAACATTTTTTGAAAACTATAAACAGCTATCTATTTTTTATTTTTGGAATTTTATTTTGTCTAAGTGATGAAATCCTAATGCAAATGCGACAAATGTTTATTTAACACATAGTTTGCTAATGAATTAGTCAAAGTGTTTAAGTTTCTGGAAATTTGTTGATATTGAATGGAATCAAAATGTCTTTCCAAAATCCTAACTCTTAGGAACATGTGATAAATAGCTGGGTTCTGAACGGAATAAATGCTAGTAAGCTGTAGAATGATGAGTTGTGAATCTAGCCTGACAATGAGTCAAATGGCATCAGAGAGAAGTTCAATCAACGTGCTATACTCAACGATGTTGTTCATCGATCGACCAATACATATCCCCCTGAAACTCACTAACTTGCCTCTTGGAGTGAAGATGGCCCAAGTCACAGAAGATAGGTTCTGCGTACTACGACTAGCTCCGTCGGCATACCCAACAAATGGTTCTAAAAAGACTGACATCTGCAACAAATGTGAAGTGGATTACCTAACCAAAATGACAAATCTAAAAGAAAACACTCAAAAATGCAATAAAAGCATATGTACAATGAGTGTTCTACACTTAATCAAGCATAGTAACGTTTAAGATGCAACTCGTTTTAGGGTTGTGATAATGGAATCCCATCATAATCAACTAGCTTGTAGGCTCCTTTTGTCAATACGCATTTAACAATGTAAGGGCCCATCTATAATGGTTCAAATTTACCTACTCCTAATTTGTCAGAATCCTGATCGTAAAGCAAGACCAGGTCACCTTCTAAGAAGACGCGAGGCTTAACATTTTGGTCATATTGTGCTTTGATGCATTTCTTGTGTGCTTCATTAGCCAATGCGGTGTCATGATGGGTTTCATCCAGATGGATTAATTCCAAGAAACGAGCCTCTTCTTCAAAACTTTCGAGAAGTAGATCGATTACAAGCTTGAGGGATGAGATTTCGCACTGAATTTGTAAGACTGCTTCCAGACCATACACCAACTGAAAGGGAATAAATTTGGTCGCATTTCTCATTGAAGTCCTATATGCCCACAGAGCTAAGTACAGGATTAAATGCCAATTCCGTTTATGGACTCTAATCATTCTCTGCAGCATGCACTTAAGGACCTTTTTGATTGCCTCAATTTGTCTGTTAGCCTATGGATAATATGGAGTAGAACTATCATGGGACAGTCCTAATTTGGTAGTTAATTTGATCATCATGTGATTGTGAGAATGCGACCCATGATCTGTGACTATAGCCTGTGGAACACCGAATCTAGAAACTACATGATTGAAGAAAAAGAGTGCAGTCGTTTTGCCATTGTTGTTCAATGTAGGCATTTCCTCGGCCCATTTTGTAAAATAGTCGATAGCGACTATAATATACCCATGCCCCCAGGCCGAGGTGGGGTTACATTTCATGAAATCAATGCCCCATTTAGCGAATGGGCAAACAATGACGACTGGATGCAGTGGTGCAGGTGGTAATCTAGTTTTGTGATCAAAAATTTGATAGGCATGGCAACTTTTGACTGCAATTATGCAATCTTTGAATATGGTGGGCCAGAAGTAACCAGCTCACAAAATCCTTTGTGCAGTAGCATAACCAGATAGATGACCCCCACAAGCATCTGAATGACAATCATTCAAAAAAAATTCGGCCTCCTCAAGTGTGAGGCACCTTCGTAAAACCATATGGACACCACGATGGTAAAGTGTATCACCAATGATCAGATAATCTTTGGCTTGGTATCGAGTATGGCGTTGTTCAGAGCAAGAGGTGTTAGGCCTAAAAGTTTGGGTCTAGAGATAGACCAGTATATCCCCGTACCACAGATCACTTGATGATATCAGAAACAAAGTCTCATCCATGATTGATGCTTTTGATGTTAAATCGTTGGAGTATGAGGGAAGCTCACAAAGTAACTCTGCAAAGATGAGAGACTTATTTGATTTGGATTTGATCAATTCAAGATCAAACTCCTGCAAAATGACTATCCATTTGGAATATTTGCCCCTCAGCAATTGACGTGACAAAATGTATGTCATAGGCTTGCAATCTGACACAATGGTAGTTTTGTGAAGGAGTTATAGTGTCGAAATCTCTGTACTGCTTGAACAGCTGCTAAAGCCAACTTTTCAACATAAGAGTACTTACTTTCTATATCATTAAGATTACAACTTAAATAATATACAGGATGTTCAATTCCGTCATCTTCTTACACTAAAACCATAGCGATGGTTTTATCTGCAGCGACGAGATATAGGTTGAAGTCTTTTTGATAGTCAGGGGCATACATTAATGATGCTTTTATCAGGGAATCTTTGAGAGCATCAAAGGAAGCTTGAGAAACATGATCCCAATGGAAGGGTACCCATTTCTTCAAAAGACATCTATAACCTTTAGCGAGCTCAGCATATTTTGGAATGGACCTCCTTAGAAAGTTAGCTTTCCCTTGGAGTCTCTGAATCTAAAGCAAATTTGAAGGTGGAGGCATGTCAAGAATTGCCTGAACCTTAAATGGGTTGAGTCGAATTCCATCCTTTGAAACTACAAAACCAAGCAGTCAACCAAAACTAACACAAAACACACATTTGCGCAGATTGAGTCGTATCTTGTAGTGTCGGCAACGTAAAAATATGGCTCTCAGGTGTTGCAGATGATCAGTCTGTTTTCGCAAATGAGCAGGCAGATCGTAAAGATATGGTTGAACTATGTTTTTGATGTCATGGAAGGTGTAATTCATTGCCCTTTGAAATGTTGCCCCTGTGTTCTTCAAACCGAAAGGTAATTTACGATATGCGAATGTGCCCCACAGACATATAAATGCAGTTTTTGAGTGGTCCTGCGGGTGGATATTGATTTGATTATAGCCCAAAAATCCATCCATGAATGAAAATATTTCATATCCAACACATTCATCAATAATCTAGTTGATAAAGGGTGTAGGATAGTTATCCTTCGGACATGCTTGATTTACATCCCTATAATTGACGCACACTCTTATCATTCCTTGTTTTTTCATCACAGTAACAATATTTGATACCCAATCAGTGAGAGGTACAGGGTAAATGAAGCCAGCACACAAAAGTTTTTCAACCTCTGCTTTAATGGCAGTGGCTTTCTTCGAATGAATGGCTCGAAGCCGTTGTCGTACTGGTTTGACATCTGGATACATCTTGATTTCATGTTCAACAATTCTCGAGTCAATGCCTAGCATTTCTTCATATGATGATGCAAAGACATCTCTAAATTCGCGAAAAAGAGCACAATAGTTATCTAGTTCTGATGAAGAACAAGATTTACCGACGTGAATATTCTCTACAATATTAGGTTTGGTCGAAATATTAATAGTGATAGTTTCTTCAATGTTGGATATATTGCGCTCGGAATCTACTGTATTTATAGAATTTAATAAAAAATCAACAATTGAGGGGTGATCGAGGTCGTTTGAATAATCTTCTTTGTCATCTCGAAGGTGGGAATGATGATGATAATCTTCCCACGACTTCTCTCCTATCATCATTGATTAGATGATTCCTTCGTCTGTAGAATTTATACGAGACCAAGGATTAGAAAAGGTACCATATTTCAAAGACCTATCTACCCAAACACTTGTTGAGTGCAGAATTGGATTTACCGCACAAGCCCAAAAAATTGACTGCTACAAAGATTCGACGGCGCTTGGCGGCAACTCCTCGCAATGATACTCACTATCAAAATAGTCAGAACTCTTCTTAAACTTAGATGATGTAGAAGAGATCATGTGACAGGTTTCCACTGTGGCCACTTCCCCAAAGCTAGATGGAGATGGAAGGGCAAAAGTACCCATTACAGAAGGGTCTTTTAGGAGACCTACTCCAACATTTTGAAGCGATTGTGAACTTCCATGGATCAATGGAATGCTTCCAGTAGCTTGTGAACTGTTATCAAAAAAGGCTAGTTGGTCAATGATTGTGATTCCACCTTGGAAGGGAAATGAAATATTTCTAAAATATGTAGACACAACGGCAACCATAACATAAACCCAGGGCCTTCCTAGTAAAATATTGTAGTCAAGGAGTCCATCAATGACCTCGACTTCAATATCTACTATTTTGCCCCCCAGTTCAACTTGCAAGCTACTTAAAATCCCATACGGAGTGTACATTTTTCCATCGAATTCTTTTAATGTTGTTGGTGAACGTGACAAGGGTGGTGAACCACGAGTTTTCCAGCAACTCATTGACATAATACAAGTAGATGCCCCCTCATCAACGATGGTTCGATAGACATTTTTATTGAGGGCTTTTACCTATATAAGGAAAGCGAGTTGGGCCGGTCACTGTGGTGTATATCCAGTATGATTAAAGGATACAAGATTGGAATCCATTGGATTGATCCCACCTATTGTTGATAACAAAGCCTGCTTTTGGGAGGGACAATTTTGTAATACCTCAAGTGTCGACATAGCGGATGGCGATTGAGCCAGATCATCCACTATATTATAATTCTGAGCAGCTCGAGCACGATGAATAAATTTCGATTTGTGTATGACTCCCTTTGGCGGCTTAATGGTTAATTCAAAAATAATGGGTGGAACAATTTCTAGTGAAGTCCTTGTCGAAGCTGTTGGGTTGTGTTATATTCTTTCCACGACTAACCTACGTAGTGAACCGAGGGGTTAGAGGGGGGGTGGAGCCCCCCCTTCGCCGCGCCGATTGCGCAGCGGGGGGGTCACAAGGGGGGCGGCAGCCCCCCCTGTCCGAGGGGTTTGAGGGGGGCGGAGCCCCCCTCTACGGGGTTCGGGGCAGCGGCCCGAGAAAATTTTTTTTGGACCCTATATTAGGTTAGGCGAACCTACCTATGGTTTTACGGTCCATGGTTTTGGACGCGACTGGTTTTGGTCCATGGTATTGGATGCTTCGGCATGTATAAATATGTATTGTAACATTGAAAGGAATATAATGAAAAATCAAGCTGGTAGTCTCGGTTTTGAGATCCAGTGGGAAATCTCTGTGTATATGTGTTTTATGGGTTATGCTCTCGCATTTTATTTTCTTGTGATTTGTGATTTAGAATTCGTATGCAGGTAATTTCTGTACGGGGTTAAAACCTACATTTAGGTCCTAAACTTCTAGAGCCATTTTGAATCTATAAATGATTTTTTTTTGGGAAAATGGTAAAATTTTTATATTGAACAATGTTGGTAGTAAAAAGTTATAGTCCTTAAATATATAATTCTAACGAGGTATCGTGCATGTGAAACGAAGATTGTATGGAAAAGTTATGACCCCCGGAAATTGATGTACTAATTTACCCAACAGTGCCTATAGTTTTGGCGCTTCATCTTCTAGGGTTAGGTTTTTGGTTTTTTAGAGTTTTCCATTATTTATTAATAATAAAGAGGCCTTCAAGCCTCATTTTAACATAGTTCAGAGGCATGTATCTACCACAACGCTTCTTAGAGATAAGCTACCATCTCCCGAGCTAGTTTATTTGCTTCTCCATGTAAGCATATTTTAGTTCTTGATATTAATGAAATGAAGTTTTATTTTTGTTGCATATATTTGCTTATGTTTATATATGTATTATGTTTCATTCTTGCATAATTCTAGATAATTGGTACCAGAGCGGTCTGCTCTTTTCTCTATTTTTCTTTGCATGTCCCCAATGAGGTCAGGGTATAAGGAGTTAGGGCTCGAACTGGTTGAATCTTTGCTAGACCAGCCTCACAAAACTTAACGACCTCCCATGGCAGATAAAAATAAAGATGAGCGAGTAGGAGATCCCTTCAAAATATTGCTTGAATAAGCCCTTGAGTGACAGAGGAACACGACGATGGAAAACTTTCCCAAATCCTTCAACGGATGCCTAGAGGTGACTCATATTCGTGCTGTAGCCACTTTGGAGGCACCACTCCCTCCAAGGTACAAATCAAATTTGACATTCCCATAGCTGAAGGCCAGATAGATGCACACATTGTTGATAGATGGTTAAATTAGTTGGAAAGTTATTTTTTAGTTCACGATTTTTCCAATAGGGAAAAGATTACTTTTGCACTCCTTAAAGCTACCCCCACATCAAGGACCAGTGGGAAATGCACTATGAGAAGAAGAGCGAGAGGAAACCCTCAATTTTTTCAGTTGCACCCACTCATAACTCTTTCCAAGATGCCATCCAGGATAAATATTACCCTGTCAGGAGCTATGAATATATAATTACATAAAGTGGACCACACTATGGCAGGGAATGGACCAAGATGTTTCGAAGTTCACAAATACATTTCATACCCTTCACACAAAGTTGGGTATCAAGGATTCTGAGTGGCATCTGGTACTCAAGTACCACAGTTGTCTAAAAAATACATCCAGGACAATATGGAGTTCCTGGACATCTCCTCACATTGTGTCGCCTACTGTTACACTATCAAGCTCAAGTATATGTTTAAACAGAAGAAGAAATACTTTGAATATGTGAATCTAAAGAAAGGGAAAAGTGCCCCCAAGCCGCATGACAAAGGAAAATCGAGGGCGAAGTGACCCAGGACAACCCATTGAAGCCATAAGAAAATAAAAACACGAGGAATACAAGGACAGACACAAAAATGTGGTGAGAGTTCCCTAAGAGCCCCATTCACAACACAAGTGAGTGTCGAGCCATTCACTAGTGGCTGAACCGAAGGCTTCAAATTCAGATGCATGTTCTGACTCTGAGTCAAAAATAAATGAAGCAAATGACAAAGGCAAGTATATTATTAATGTGGAGCCTAGGGCCACTATTTCCACCACCAAGATCCAAAAGATTGAGCCTGGAGATCTAGAGGAGGGAGAGTGGCTCTTCCATTCACAAATGTGGGTGAAGGGTTCTACCTTACAATTCATTATAGATAGCGTAAGCCAAAATAACCTCATACCAAAAGAGGTCGTGAACCAGTTGGTCCTACCTACCACACCACACCCACATTCGTACACCATCAGGTGTCTTCACCAAGGATGAGATCTCCACATCAACCAGTAGTGTTGCCTTCCCTATAACATCAAGTCATTCATAGATGAGGTATTGTGTGATTTTGTTCCTCTTCAAGTTTGTGATGTATTATTAGGCCAACCATACTTGTGGAAGCATCATGTTCTGTATGAGTCTAGGCCTCATAATGTTATTATTTATTTGGAAAATAATTTATACAAGATACTAAAGGTATCATCACATACCAGCATCTCTTTGATATTTCCAAAGGAATGCAGTAAGATCACTTTCGAGATCGAGAAATGTTTCTTCCTTATGATTTGCCATCAGGATAAGAAGAATATTGTGGTCACATCCATGGCCTCAGAACATGTCTCCTCCACACAACTGCAATAGATGGACAAGGCCATGGAGGATTATAGGGACATCTTCACCTCACCCACAAGAGTACCCCTACATTGTCAAGCCAAGCACTCCATCAATATAATCCTGGGCGCACCACTACCCAACGAGGAAATATATCGACGCTCTGTTATGGAGAACAATGAAATAAAGAGGTAGATTCAAGAGTTCTTGCTGAAAGGGAACATAAGGTAAAGTTTATCACGTTGTGGAGCTTAATCGTGTTGGTACAAAATAAGGACAAGACTTGGAGACTCTGTATTGATTATCAGGTGCTAAATAAAATCATTGTTTGGAATAAGTATCGAATACCACATATTGATGACCTTCTAGACCAGCTCAACATTGTCAAATATTTTAGCAAGATTGAATTGAAGTTCGCTTATCACCAGGTACCAATTGAACCCTTCGATGTTTGGAATACTTCCTTCAAACCCAAGGAGGGCATTTTATAATGGTTGGTCATGCCTTTCGGGATGATGAATGCCCCCGTAACTTTCATGATGTTGATGGAAGAAATATTTTGATGCTTCATCTACTCATTCGTGGTAGTGTATTTGGATGACATCCCAATATTCAACCAAAGTTGGGAAGAGTGCCTCCACTATATTCGACAGGTCCTCCCTACGACAACACAAATTGTGTGAAAATTTTTAGAAATGCACTTTTGGTAAGAACCAGGTTCAATATCTGAGGTACATCATTGATGAGAGGGTTTGCATGTCGACCTAGCTAAGACATGATTTATTTGGGATTGGCCTACCCCAACCCCTCTAGCATATCTTCATCAATTTCTGCATCTTTCCAATTTATACCACACGTTCATGTTGGGGTTCTCTCATATCGCTTGGCCTTTGAGTGAAGTCACCAAGGGTGGAGTGAAAGAAAAGTTATTTTGGTTTGAATCACAATAGAAGGCATTTTTCGAACTGAAGCATCACCTCTACTTTTCACCAGTTCTTACATTACCAGACCTGCAACAACCATTTGTGATTGAGATAGATGCCTTCGAATATGCTATTGGTGTAGTTCTTACTCAACAGGGGCATCTAGTGGCATATCATATTGAGCCACTTTCAGACATAGTCTAAAATTATCTTACGTATGACAAATAAATGTTTTCCATTATGCAGGTCTGTCGACAATGGAAGCATTACATCATGGGGAAGAAAATGGTCATCCACAGAGGCCATCGACCCCTATATTTCATATATAAACAAGGAAAGTTAAAGAATGATCGCCATTAGGAATGGTTGACAAAACTGCAATAGTTCCATTTGAATATTAAGTATAATGAGGAAAGAACCAATAATGTTGCATACTACCTCATCTAACCACCAGTCATGGCGCTGACTACTGTTCTTTACTCTTGTGGACACGAGACTTCCAAATGGCCACATATTTACAATAACGTTTCATAATTTGACCCCACATATTATATTCTCCTCGAAGGTAAGAAAATTCAAGACTTTTAGCTCCAGGACATGTTATTATGCCATCTAGGAAACCTTTGTGTTCCTTCAAGCAAGTGTGCCAATATGATTTAGGAGGCACACTACAGCCGAGTCCCTGGAAATTTTGGGATAGAAAAGACAGTGGAAATGCTACAAAAGAATTTTTATTGGCCACACCTTCGACAGGATGTTGGGAAGTACATCAGATCCCGCACTTCCTGTGCCATTGCCAATCCTACAATCAAGAAGAAAGGCCTCTATAGTCTTTTCCCTACTCCTAGATAACCCTGGGAATCCATATCCATGGATTACATGTCAGACCTTCCTTCTACCAAGCACGGAAATGACTATGTTTTCATGGTTGGCGGAAGATTCTCCAAGATGGCCATTATGGTGGCTTGCAAGAAGAGTATCATATAAGAAGTCACTTCCAAACTCTTATTTGAATGAGTGTGGGTAAACTTTGGGATCCCACAATCCGTTATCTCAAATTGGGACAATAGGTTCCTCAGTTCATTCTATTCAAGTGTATGGTCATTGTTAGATACCAATCTCACTAAGTCCATGACCTTCTACCCCCAAACTAATGGCTAGACAAAGGTCATCAATAGGATGATCGTGCATATCTTGTGCATGTACAACTTGAGGCATCCATGCACATGGGCAGAAAGCCTCCACTATGTCCAGAATAGCTACAAAAAATTTGTCCACAACCCCTTTTAGTTGGCACTGGGGTTCGAGCCACTATGTCCCATTGATGTTTCCATACCACTTGCAGCTACTCAGGGAGATTCATCTCATGTGCAGTCCAAAGCCGATAGATCTAACAAATTCATTGAGTGCATTCAACACATCTTCCATCAGGTCCATGAAATATTAGACCAAGAAAATGTTAAGTACAAACAATGTCATGACTAACATTGGGTGCCACACATGTTTCAGGTGGGTGACAAAGTTTGGTTACATTTGTAGAAGGAGTGACTTGTTGGGGCCTACTGCAAGATTTCCTTACTCCAATATGGGCCTTACATCATCAGTAAGGTTGTAGGGGAAAATTATTTCAAGCTAAAAATTCCACCATTACTTGGCTTGCACTCAGTATTCAATGTGGATTGGCTATGGCCGTACTTTGCTCCATTGTTGGATGCATCAACCATTGTTGAGTAGTTGACACCAATAGAGCTCAATCCAAGCTGTATTGAACATGGAAAATTTTAGGGGAAAATTTTTGCCCTTAGGTGAAATTAAGGGGTTTTAAATTTTTAGTGGGCGAATATTTTGAATCATAGTACATTTTTACAAATCCCCTCAAATAGCCCACCTTATTTTAAGGGAGAGGGTAAAAAAGGTAAATTTAGCCCTTGAAATTAGGAGTTACAACCTTCCATTCACCCTAATTTTCAAGAATAGGTATTATTTAAGTGAATCCTATGGGCCAAATACCATATCTATAAAAGAGGTATAGTAAATTAATGAAAGTATAAATAAATGAGAGGTATGGTAAATAAATAAAACATTTTTTATATTTACTCCATAAGTCACCTCATATACATGCAAGGGTGTAAACAAATAAAAATATAAATAAATTGGAGGTATGGTAAATAAATAAAAATATAAATAAACTAGACCATATGGTAAATAAATAAAACATCTTTTTATATTTAGTTCATAACCCTCTTTCTATTTATGAAGGCTCAAAAAAGAGGTTTCATTTAAGTGAATCCTATGGGCCAAATACCATATTTGTAAAAGAGGTATGGTAAATTAATAAAAATATGAATAAACGAGAGGTATGGTAAAAAAATAAAACATTTTTTTACATTTACTCCATAAGTCACCTTGTATTTACAAACACTCAAAAAATGTGTTATATTTACTTGAAACCTATGGGCAAAATACTATGGGCCAAATACCATGGGCTAGATTATTATTAATACCATGCAAAAAAAATTATTAACCATAATATTAGTATCAATAAAAAATAAAAATGGCACATGGTATTGACCCATGTATTCATGAGGAATGTCGGGGCTTGGTGGATCAAGAGTAATGGATTTTGTAATTTAATGTATGTTAAACATTTTAACTTGGTTAAAATAAAAAATAAAATAAAAATCAATTATTAATTTTCTTAATTTTTATAAATTACTAATAATAATTTTAAACTCCAGGTTTATGATAACCCATGGTACTGACCCATGGTAATACCATGGTATTCATGTGAGCATAGACTATTTAAAGGGGAAACTCTATCATCTTAGATCCATCTTAATTCTGAGTCTACCAAGTGCTCAGAGGGATAAATAGATTTCATCCCCCTCAGAGTGGTATATGTGGAGTTAAGATGGAAATAGGTTGGTTTTTAGATGTGGAGTTAAGATGAAAATAGGTTGGTTTTTATGATAATGAAGATATTAAATAGACTTAGGAAATTATATTGTAAAAATATCTTAAGTTGAATGGTTAAAGCTACATTAAGTCACTTCAAAAAAATTAGTAAAAAATACCAATATCTCTATTAATATTGGGTTTTAACTTTTTTCTAATTTAACAAAAAAAATTCAAAACAATGAAACCTTATCACTCTTTTTGCATCACCTTCACAGAAGATTTCTCACCATTTTTCAAACATTCTCAATATGATATCTTCATGAAAAAGTTTAGGTACTGATGTTTCTCACCATTTTTCAAACATTCTCAATATGATATCTTCATGAAAAAGTTTAGGTATTGATGTTGGATTAGTTGTTTGAAAAATAAGCTGGTTTGTACAACCTTTCATCTTCTATGCTATTCTTAGTTTGTCCTAATGATATGTAGAGGTTGGAGCCACTGCACCATATTTTTCTAAAAGGTGGAGATTGTTCACTAAAAAGGAAATTAATCTACATGTTACAATGCTATTAAAAAATGCAAAGACCTATTAGGGTAGTGAATTATGCTAATAAGCAATTTAGATTGGGAGATATGTAATTAAATTTTATTATTTAATTGAAGATTTCTAATTAAAATAATAATAAATCTACATTTTATATATTCATATATGTGATTGAAGGATTCTCACAATGGTCACTTCCTTCAATTAGATCCCCTTCAAGCCTTTGGGGATACCAAATACTTTTTTTATATAATATAGTTGGGGTGCTACCTGTTGGTGTGTTGGGGTAAACAAACTTGATGTGTTTTTTTTTTTTTTATCTTGCAGTTGGAGTCTATAGAATAAGAAAGAAATTTGATAACTTGAAAAAAGAGGTAGCTTGACAAAAGTTGTAGAGAAAAGATTAATCTCTCCTACCTTGATAGAACTTGTTGTCAATATCAACACCTACAAGAAATTTGTTATTATCAAAACTAATAGAAGGATATGAAAGAGTGTATTGTGAGAACCTTGACATACACGACCACTGAAACTTGGAACATTGTTTGTAGGAAGAGAAAATTATGTTTCTTTTTTCCAAGCATATATGTTAGTATATTACAGTTTAATGAATATTTTTTCTTATTATCATATATGGTTTCATACTTTAACAGAACATTCGCCAAGACTTCACAATGTTTTATTATTTAGTAAAAGATTTGCCAAGATCTTACACGATTTTATAATTTAGTGAAAGATTCTCCATCACTGTACAATATAATATAATCTGGTGAGAGATTCACCAAAAACATTATATATACATATTACATTATTGATAAAATCTCCTCCCATTTTTCCTATGTATCATGGGGATTAGCCCATTTATTATACATATAAATTTAGGGTG
This sequence comes from Pinus taeda, assembly GCA_000404065.3. Taxonomy (NCBI): domain Eukaryota; kingdom Viridiplantae; phylum Streptophyta; class Pinopsida; order Pinales; family Pinaceae; genus Pinus; species Pinus taeda. The sequence goes on from APFE031152288.1 coordinate 193,748, forward strand.
GTTCTTAAAACTTTCCCTAGTATCAAATACACCACTACTGATAGGATAATGGAAACATAGATAAATAACACTCTCCAGTAGAATATCCAACTATATTAGGTTTTCAAAGTTGGCCAACTCATGCATCAAGGCAAGTGGCTCACTAGGGACCACGATCAACAAAAGTTTCCCCTTCTCATTGAGGCACTCAATGTAATGGGGACCATTGCTTCCTAAGGGGGAAGGATTGATCAAGGTGGATATTGGTGGCTGTTACATATCCATTTGCACACATCAAATCCCAACATCTAGATCATTTTTTTAGGGCTCATCAAACCCTAATTTCAGTTGCTTTATTCCCTAATCAAGACACCCCTTTGAATGCCTCCTTTCCAAACATTTTCATGACTTGAATACATACAAAAATAACCTCTAGAGGGACCAACACAAGTAAGCCCTTGTAAAGGTGTGTTGCAGAGAGGTTGACTCCACTTCCAGGGTGCTCTACAGAGCACTTAGGCTTCCTTTCACCTGTGTTGGGCGAGAATGAGAAAAATTCACATATGGTTTGAGGAATATTCTTATCTTTTGGAGTCATCTAGAAGGTTCCCTCACTTATCAACTCATATGAGCTCGAAAATAAATGAGGAATGAGTTAAGGTCCATCTTATCCTCTCATCCCTTCCTTGATGGAACTAATTCTAAGTATGGAAGGCCATTCAATACCACCATTTATGACAAAACCTCCTTCATCTTCCTATAAGTTGACCACTCATCTATGTGACCAGGAGCTGGATTATGTTGAATTGTAAGGAGATAATGCTTTTATGAGATTTGGCTTTGAAGCAAGTATTGTAATGCTACAAGTTTGTCATGCTTTTGATGTGATGTAGATGGGATCCAAGCTATGGGAATGGCTTTGAATCAGACACCAATGGTTGTATTTCCTTCTTCTATCTAATAAAGTTTTTGAACCTTTTTCCCATATGTTTGTATTGTTTCATAATGCTTATATGTGTGAATTGTATCTGGTTCCTTTCACTTATATTCAATAGATCATGTGCTTTGATTGGTTGTTTGTTTTCTGTTGTGTTTACAAGGTACTTCTCAAGCGTATTAAGTATGGAAGGAGCGACAGGATCGATACAAGGGAGACGAGAGGAAAGCATAACTACAAGTAGGTATTCTTATCATTTCATCTTATCTATTGCTTATAGGAAAAGTCTAGAACACTTTAACCTGTTGTTCTATATACAACCACTAATCTAGGGAATTAGTATTTATCCGTAGATACCAAATTCTCCAAAACGAATTAGCAACTCCAGTCATTGCTATTGGCCCATTCACCAAATGGGGCATTGACTTTATGACATGTAACCCCACCTCAGCCGGGGTCATGGGTATATTATAGTCGTCGTTGACTATTTTACGAAATGGGCTGAGGCGATGCCAACATTGAATAACAGTGGCGAAACGACCACACTTTTATTTTTTAACCATGTTGTTCCCTGGTTTGGTGTACCACAAGCCATAGTTACAGATCATGGGTCACATTTTCGTAATCACATGATGGCTAAGTTGGCTGCTAAGTTAGGACTATGACATGATAATTCTACCCCTTATTACCCGCAAGTGAATGATAAGTTGAGGCCATCAACAAATTCCTGAAGTGGATGTTGCAGAGAATGATAGGGGTTCATAAGTGAAACTAGCACTTAGTCATGTACTCTGCCTTGTGGGCATATCGAACCTTGGTGAGAAATGCAACTGGATTCACACCCTTTCAGTTGGTGTATGGTTTGGAAGCAATCTTACTGATACAATGTGAAATTTCATCGCTCAAACTCACGATTGACCTGTTACCTGACACTTCTGAAGAAGAAGTGCGTTTCTTCGAATTAATCCATCTGGATGAAACCTTTCGTGATGCTGCATTGGCTAGCGAAGCATGTAGGAATTTACAGGGTAAGTTCCTTAGAAAGGACACCACTCACAACCAGATCTCAAATCAATAAACCAGTATTTTTGACGTGGTTAAAACCCTCAAAGAGGGAAACAGTCCACGGCCTGCGCCAACGTGGCTACTACAGGCAATTTACTAATAAAAGAATGAAAATTTACATAAGCTTTCTCTCATATACGGATTACACGAACAATGACCCTCCATGCGCTTTAAATATAACTCATGGACCAATCGGGTGTCAAGCCACGGATCAAGTGTCGGTAATACCGAGGAGAGAGTGAACCGTTGGATCACTACATATCGTGACCGTCAGATTGTAAGTTACAAAATGTACAACGGTAAAGAAACACACTTTACCTAACTCTATACTAGACCAAGTTGAAGTTAACTATTTCCTATGTGTCGGAATATTCTAACATCCCCCCTTTAGAACAACTTGGGATAGGATTGAAGGATTTACAAATATGACACAATAGGAGAAGGAAGGAGGCACTAGAGCCTATCCCTCCTTAGTGACAACTTCCTGAACTCCAAGCATATATCAAATTTTAGTGAAATTCGCCTCTGTGAGAGCCTTTGTGAAGATGTCTGCAACCTGATCATCTGTTGAACAATATTGCACTTCAAGAACATGGTCATGAATGAGTTTTCTGATGAAGTGCATGTGTAGTTCAATGTGTTTGCTGCGCTGATTCTGGACTGGATCTTTGCATAGCTGAATGGCACTTTGATTATCACACCAAAGTGTGGTCGGATGCTGCTGCTCAAAGCCAAATTCTGATAGGATCTGACGAAGCCACAAGGCTTCCTTACTAGCTTCCACGGCACCACGATACTCTGCCTCTGCTGACGAAAGAGAAGTGGCAGCCTGTTTCTTACAAGCCCATGTAATAGGTCCTGAACCAAGAGTGAAGACATAACCGGCAGTAGACTTCCGATCATCAGGGTCACCAGCCCAATCAGAATCAGTGAAACCAACTAATAGAGGAGTTGCTTTGGCACTGTAATGAATCCCAAACTGTATTGTACCTCGAACATAACAGTATTCTTTTAGCTGCTTTCCAATGACTTTCACGGGGGTTTTGCATAAAACGAGCAACAAGGCCAACAGCAAAGGAAAGTTCAGGACGAGTATGGGTTAAATACAAGAGTTTTCTACAAGTTGACGGTATAAGGTAGCATCAACTTCAGGAGAATTACAAGAGACTGAAAGTTTGACTCTAGAATGAAAGGGAGAAGGAGCTGGCTTACAATCTTCCATGTGAAAATGACGAAGAATATCACAAGCATACTTGGACTGGGAAAGGGAAATACCCTCCTTGGATTGCAAGACTTGAAGACCGAGAAAATAGTGTAAGTGTCCTAAGTCTGTCATTTCAAATTTCTTTTTAAGGCTGGACTTCACATGGTTTATAAGGTTGGGATCACTACCAGTAAGAATAAGATCATAAACATAAAGAACAAGGATGATAAGAGAGTTGCCCACTTTCTTGGTGTAGACAGTATTGTCAGAATAACACCTAGAAAAGCAAGATTCTAAAAGAAAGCTATCCATTTTGGCATACCAAGCCCGAGGAGCTTGCTTGAGACCATAAAGAGATTTCTTAAGTTGACATACAAGGCTGGATTCTGTTTAGATGAGGCCAATGGGTTGTTCCATATAGATTTCTTCATGCAAGTCCCCATGCAAGAAGGCAGATTTGACATCCATCTGATGGACTTCCCATTTTAAAGAGGCAGCAAGGGAAAGAACAAGGCAGATAGAGTTGATTTTGACAATAGGGGAGAAGGTTTCAGTGTAGTCAATGCCTTCAACCTGTGAAAAGCCCTTAGAAACAAGACGAGCTTTATGTTTATCAACTTTCCCATCTGGTCCATACTTGGTTCTGTAAACCCAGTTACATCTAACAAGTTTGCATCCCTTTGGTAGAGGAACAAGATCCCATGTATCATTTGCCAACATTGAATGATATTCTTCATTCATAGCTGCTTCCCAATGTGGATGGCCTGAATCTTCTACAAAGGTGTCAGGATCATGATTTACTGGAGCTTGAGCCAGTAAAGAAGAGGCTCTTTGAAGCTGAGAACGTGTACGTCACTGATCTGTAGGATCACTGGCAAGATGACCTGCTACATCCCGAGTAGCACAGAACCATCTTGGAAGTTGAGGATCTTGAGAAGGTGGGGGAGGATTGTCATCCTCACTTTCATCATCTGAAGAAGAAATGTTTTCAAAAGTAGAAGAGATAGGAAGAGGTGGCACATCCGCCGGACTAGGCTCGCAGGCCGATTTATTTTCATCTTTACATCTCTTCTAATGATAACATTTTTGGACTTAAATGGAATAAGTCTATAACCTTTTACATCTTCAGAATATCCAACAAAAGTATATTTCTCACTCTTAGGTTCTAAAGCTTTATGCTTTTCATCTGGAATATGGGCCCATGCTTCACTTCCAAAAATACGAAAGTGACTTACATCTGGTTTAATGGAACTCCAAGCTTCTTCTGGAGTGATATTCTTTAGAACCTTAGTAGGAGTGCGATTTATTATATAATTGGCACAATTAATTGCTTCGGCCCAAAAACTAAGACTGAGTCCTTTAGATTGCAGCATACAATTAGCCATTTCCTTTAAGGTGCGATTTTTCCTTTCAGCTACACCATTTTGTTGTGGAGTGTATGGAACAGTATGTTGCATTTGAATTCCATTTCGGTGCAAAAGTTGATGAATGTGTTTTTAACATATTCTCCACCATTATCAGTTCTTAGCTTAAGAATTTGATGTCCAGATTGTTTTTCAACAAAGGCTTTGAAGGCCAAAAATGTGTTAAAAACTTCGCTCTTGAGTTTTAAGAAGTATACCCAAGTGCGTCTGGAGAAATCATCAATGAAAGTTAAGAAATACTTGCAGCCAGAGAATGAAGCAATAGGAAGTGGACCACACAAATCACTATGAACAAGCTGTAAAGGGGCTGAGGCGTGCCAAGAGGCACGTTTTTCAAAACTGTCCCGATGATGTTTTCCGAGTACACATCCGGAACAAACACCATCTCTGCAAGATACCATTAGAAGACCTGTCACCATATTTTCTTTACATAGATGCTGAAGGGAGCGATAGTTTAAGTGACCAAATCGCTCATGCCAAAGTTTGCTCACTTCATCATTATGAGCAACAAATACTGAGGGAAGATTTCATGACCCAAAGTTGTGAAACTTATACAACCTTGTGGAATCATCAGCAATACCAGTAGCTAGAATCTGTTTAGGATCTCTTAGATCCTTGATTACAACATCATGAGGTGAAAATTCAACAATCTTACCTTCACCTGAATGAGTTATCTGATATACAGATAGAAGGTTGTTGGATAAGGTTGGAACACATAATACATCATTAAACTAACCATTGTCTAGATGAACAGTTCCAGTCCCTACAACATTAAGAGATCTATCATCACCAAAATATATATTTTTGGTGTTACAATTATGTAAAGAAGAAAACATGGCTTTGTTTTTGGTCATGTGATAAGAGGCTCCAGAATCAATGAGCCACTCATGAGAATGAGAAGAAGAAGATAGATTTAATGCATAACCAGACTGAGATGATTGACAACGACATGCAGAAAGTGCCATTCCTGAAGATGAAGTTGAAGTTGAAGTAGAAGAATGCTCCACATGGATGTTATGTTTCTTCATTGCGGCTTCCAAGGCTTCCATCTTCTTAAAGCATTTAGATTCTAAGTGGCCATCTCGATTACAAAAGTTACAATGTCTATCTGTCTTCTTCCATTTGTTTTTATTGGTCTTATCATTTTGCTGAAATGATCTTTCATTTTGAGACTGAGTTTGCTTAGGACCTTTGTTTTGTTTAGGACCATTTTTTTTAGGATATGACTTCTTAGGATTCTTTAAATTTGGTTGCTGCTGGGCGGCTAACGCTTTCTTGGAAGAGTTTCCAAGATTAAGAAGACCAAGGTGTAAGAGTTTTTCTTGTTCTCTTATAAAGGATCACAAAAAGAGTCAAAGGAAGGGGCCTTGTAGTCTTTTCCTTGACAAATGAAAGCTTCCCTTGTAGAATGGAAGGTGGAAACAAATACAGAGTAGGCTGGTGCCAACTTAGTAAGGATGGAATAAATAAGGTTACTATCTTCTTTCTTAACCTTAACACCTTCCAAGAGATATCTAAGGGTCTTGAATTTGGACAAGAATTCTTCAATGCAAGAAAAATTATTAGGATCCAATGTAAGCAACTCATTTTCAAGTTGATGGGCTCTAATTTCATTTTTAATCCCAAAAACTTTAGTGATTTGGTCCAATGCTTCATGAGGAGTCTCAAGTTCTGCAATATGGAATCTAAGATCAGGAGAAATAGAAATCCCTATCAAACCACGTGCTTGATCTTGTCTATTTTCCCATTTTGCAACCTTGTCTTCATCTTTCGGTTTCTTCTCTTGGCCCGTGGCTATTCTGTAGATACCTTTACTTCTAAGTAGATCTTCCATGTAGGATACTCATTGGAAGTAGTTAGTGCTGTCAAGAATGACTTGGCATGGACTTTCCATTTAAAAAAAAAAAAAAACTGAAGCTGAAGATGCTGAAATTAAGTGTTCCAATGGATAGATCTCGAAAAATTAGGCTGTTTTAAAAAAACGGCTCTGAAAAAAGCTTCTGGATGAAGAAGTTATGGCTTTTTGAAAAAAAATTGTTGAAGTTGCCGGCAAAGTGCGCGAATGTGCGGGAATGAAAAAAAACGCCCCCACAAAATGGAGATTTGAACCCAAGACCTCTCCTCTCTTAAAATAGCTTTGAACCAATTGATCTATACAAAAAATTTGAGAGAGAGAGAGAGAGAGAGAGAGAGAGAGAGAGAGAGGGGGGCTTTGGGGTGCGTGCTTGCCTTGAGAAACCTCTTTTTCCCTACAAAACACAAAACACAAAATCCAACACGGACATGCAAAGAAAAAAGAACCTTATCGCTCGAAGTTAGCTTTACCCAAAAAAATAAATATTTAAAAAAAAATTGAACCTTGTGGCTCAAAGTTAGCTTTAGCAGAAAAACTAAATATTTTTCTCAATGTTTCTGATCTTCCGAGATCACACTAAGGTGCACGGAAAAAAGCATACGCATGAGAAAAAATCCTTCGTTTCTGTTTCTGATTTGCCCAGATCGCACAGAGTCGCAGGGCAAAGAGCATACATAGGAATGAAAGGTATAGATCCGGTTAAAAAAAAGCTAAATAAACCGAAACCGAAATAAGCAGAGAGAAAATAATAGTAAACTGCAAATAAAGATTGTATACCTCCAGATCTTAAAAATGACGCAGATAGGGCTAACAGAAACCTTTTCGCGTGAAACAAAAGGGGTTCCTCACTGGAACAAATGCTCCGAACACAACAGAGTAGTCCTCTCGGCCCGAAAGCAGTAAAAAACAGTAGATCTAGGAAACGACAGCCGCATGCAGTTCTACTGGCTTCAGATTTGGATCACCAACGGACGC